>CM030374.1:13380941-13481133 GCA_003604175.2 Clonorchis sinensis
GTTAATAAGTTTCGGCTGAAGTGCTTTTCAAACCAAAGAGGTTGGTGCTGTTCAAAAGGCTCTCGTTGTGTGCTCTTGTGAGACGGTAATGCCTTACTCCTTGTGCCCTCGGGTCAGGCCGACCCCCTGCAGCCAATTGGGTGAGACTACTGAGTCATTGGTCCCGGGAAGGGTCCCCCAAGAAAACCCTGGCAACCTCTGCCTCGTGGTTCGGAATTTTGAATCAGAGGCTAGGGGTAGGGTCTCCTCCCTAAAAAACCCCACATCCTCCCACTGCTTCGTGGGTCAGACTTTCAAGCCAGGGCTCGGTGTGGGGTACTTCAACCAAATCCCCTTCTTCGGCTTGGGTAACCGGGAAGTATCATTCGCCCTTGAAGCTTACGCTTGCTGGCCTTTTCATACACCCCTCCCCACCCATCGAACGATATAGTTCTATTAACCCATCTACCACTCGGCTAGCAATTGTTCCGTGTCTAAACCTTCGCCCAGAAAAATAAACCAAAATAATCACTTACCTCAGGAGATCTGATCCATGTTGCGGCATGTCTTGCTGAAACCTTGCTTTCCCCATTTGTCGACGTATATTGTCGTCGAAAGACGCATACAAGACCCCACTTCGACTGCGCACCTCAAGCCACTTAGGATGGGCTCAGATGTTCGACATTTTACTCTTCGGGTGTCGTGGTGTTTACGTTGTGGGATTTGAACTCAGCCGCATGGACAGTAAACAGTAAACAGTCGTCTGCTGTTCTGGCTCAGTTAAGATCACCGCGGGTCGATGCGGTAAACGGTATTTATTTGTCGTATCTTGGAACGCCGGGTCTAGTAATCCTGGCGGGTGATATGAAGATCCAAGTTGGACAGCTTAGTCCAGAAGAAGCTCAGCGAACGTATAGTGCGAAGTGACTACTTCGCTTGTGTTCAGATCATCGTCTGTACCTGACAAGTGCAAACTTCCAACACAAGCGCTCACATCAAGTTACTTGGAGACTGTCAACCGCTAGGCAGTCATGGACTCACTCGGGCCATGTGGCTATCGGTTACCGATGAAGGACCTCAACTAGGGATTGTTGTTCCTAATGGGGTATGCAACTTGACTCTGATCATTTCATCGTGCTAGCCCGGCTATCACTTTGCTTTCCGTCAGCATTACACGTGCCAAAGCAGAGCAGTTCCATTTATCACCTTCGACAAGTTTCAGTAGCTCAAGAGCATCGACCTGACCTATCTAGAAAGCTACTGGAAACACAGTCATGCGCATGAAGATTGCTTAGAAGTTGATTGAGAGTGAGTTACGGAGACTATGCTCTCAGCTTTCAGAACTGTTTGTCCAGCCCACCTGATTCGACTAAATGAGCACTGGATATCTTCGAGACCAGCAGATCTTATTGCTGCCAGAAAGACTATACCAGCAACTAGCGAGCAGATCCCTCAAACACCGGGTAATCGGTAGCTTGAAGAATGACAGAACGCTGGTGGATTTCGAAGACCCAGCAGATGGAGAAGACTTTCTCTGCGGGTAACAGTCACTCCCTGATTAGATTAACCGGTCAGAAGGAGGTAGGTTTCAGTGAGACAATATGCGAAAAAGACGGAACAGCACTTCACTCCCTCAATCACTGTCTTGAGCGGTGGGCTGAACACTTTAAGGAACAGTTCAGCTGGTCTCCTTCAACGCAACCACTGAAAGAATCCAACGGGTCTGAAATCCAGCGTGAGATGCTAATCCTTCAACGCGACCAGGCACCTGGCTCGAATGGACTGTACCCCGCACTGTTCAAAAAAGGTGGCGAGGTCCTTGTGAACAGACTGATGACCATACCGCAGAAGATTTGGAATGAAAACAGAATACCAGTGAAACGGAGCTCCTCGACCGTCATCCCATTTTTAACAAAAGAGTGCAAGAACGTCATACGAAAACCATCGTGGCATCAACCTGGTATCCATCTCGTCTAAGGTGCTCTCTGGCATTACTTTACGCAGGTTGGTGGATTATCGGGAGAGAGATTCGTGAGAATCGAGCTGGGTTTCGCCCTTGTCGAGGATGCATCGACCATATCTTTACCGGGAGACAAATTCTTGCACGACACTACTCCTTTGGACGTCCCACTTTGATCGTTTTTCTTGATTTGAAAGCTGTTTTTGATCCTGTCGATCGTCAGAAACTTTGGCAGTCTGGTCGTCAAAGGTGTCACTTCCAAATTTCTATCCCTTATAAGGGCACTGTATGTGAACTCCTATGGACGCGTGCGAGTATGCCGGAATCTTTCGCCCACGTCCAGTGGTGTAAGACAATGCTGTCCTCTCACCTTTCCTCATGAAGTCATTAACAGAGGCTTACGCAGCATACATGTGATGGACACAGACTAGCATTTTCATTTTTGCTTTGGACCGACGCCTCGCCACTGTGCCGGTGGACTGACTTGTCACTTGGAAAATCTGGATACGAGCGTTAAAATAGGTCATGTTGTCTTATTGTGTGAGCAAAACTCACCGAGGTTACACCGCCGGTCGAGAGCGGACAGAGAGTGATGTCATGATGATTAAACTTATCGTCGCACAGATCCGGGTTGGACGGGTTTGTTTAACCATAGTTTCGGGGAGAGTGAACAGTGAACTGAGATAAGCATGGTTGTGATTTAATCTATTGGTGAGCCGCCACAATCTCAAACTGCTGTTAAGGGATGAGAGCTGCAGATTAAGCGCTTTTGCGCTCGCATTCTCAGCTTGACTGGATGTCGGGTTTGGCAGTTTTGTCGGCCAGGTGAAACCAGTTCAACCGATAACTTTCACGCAACCGATCTGTGCACATCACTGGTGGCTGTGGGAGAGTGAATTTTAGTGGGAAGTGGGAATTGCCGTTAGTTGATTTGGAGCAACACCCGACAAGAGGCTCGTCACACTGAGATTCTTGGTCGTTGATATAGCGGGCCCAGAGCTGACAACCGATAATTCTGTTGAAGTTCTCATTAGAAGTGAATATATTGTTTTTCCGGTTAAACGCAGTCCGGTATACGTTCACTGAATATATTGTCTCTCCGGTTAAACGCAGTCCGGTATACGTTCATAGCTATCCAAACGACTCAGTCAGGGGAATCAAATCCGCCATGCTTGAGGCCAAACATAGGGGGACCGGTGCTGCCATGTATATAGATATAGCTTAATTCTAGTACAGTGTAAAAGGCCTTTAAGCCACCTGGTTAGCGCTAGCATCTTGGTAATTTTCCGTAGTGTTAATGAACTATGCACTACCGTCTGTTACGAACAGTTACCGAGATTTTGCATTCATAGGGTGCGGTAACAAAAAGAAGTCGGATAATCGTCGCTGGTTGTGGTAAACTTTACGTTAAACTGCGTCAAATTAAACGGGGAGGGTGATGGGTAAATTGGCTGTGAATTTGCCAAGTAGAAATTTAAAATCCCATTTTTGAGTGCTTCGCCGATAAACAACTTTAATAGCTCGAGTCAACGTATTCTTGTTATTCTATAGGTAACTGAATGATTAAACTGAAATGATATCTTTACTTCTGATGCTGAGTCTTAACCGGTCCAAAGAGTAGACGAGTTGTGACATGATGTAAAAGTATGAAGGCGGTATCGATGAACTTTGGTGATGCATCTTCTTCGACGATATTCCATTCCTACTCGCGCGGCTAGGCTGTATGCACGTTGGATTAACGTTTGACTTCATTGGTTTCATCTTTCAGCTTCACCACACAGATAAGGGTTTTCAGATAAGTTTTTCCTGACTATGAACCACCAATAGTGTCTTTTTCGATGGTCCTCTCTGTGCACGTCATGCATAACTTTCGAAATAAAAGAATTGTCGATAGGTTTCTTGTGTTGCGATAGCAACCATGGTGCTCACGTGATAATATGATAATCAATCAAACATTGTTCATTTTGCCATTGTTTGGGATTATTCCCACGACTCATGCCACATACACAGTGAGGTGGAAAATTTATTACACAGCTATTCACTGTCTGTTCACTGTTTAGACACCCTTTTTAAACAGAACTGTACTTTCTTACTTTCGGAGTCCGCACACAAGGTTGGGGCGACCGGATGGGCAGCGATCATCTCTAAATTCAATACCTGTTTGTAAGTTAAACTCATCGCAAGCATTAGAGTTGTCCTGCCTAAGCAGTCGAATAGTCAGGCTCTCACGTTCGGCTTCAGTGGTCTCAACTATTTTTTGCGACCAATTTTTCACTTCCGGTTAGTTCGCTGCGTTCACAATTCGCCATCCAATAGAATGCCTTTTTGTTTTGTTTCCTTGGTGGCGGACCTTTGCCGATTTATTATTCTGTTGCGTTGTGGGTCCTCAACACATTTGGCACCTATCTTTTTCATGCTTTTGAAAAAACAAACGGGTTTATTCGTCACCAAGATTGCTCAGAGTCGCATCCAGAGATGGGACTTAGTTAACCGTACAAAGAAACTGGAGACACCTAAGAACCTCGACGCTGTCGATGGGGCAAAGCACTTGCGTCAGGAGTGTGATATTTCACAGGCAACTCTAGGCGGTTGGTTACGACAATTAAGATAAGTTATTTACTTCAAAAAAGATTGTTTCTCGTGTGAGAACGGAGAATGAAACAAATTGTTTCAGCTGAACTCCTTGCTCGTGGATCCGGTGAAGCCCTTTTTAATGAAGGCTAGCATTTCACTAAATGTGGGAAAGCAATATAGATTGGCCTATCGGGTTCGGATTCTGGTGTGATTCGAACACCTAAGTGCCTAAGAACCTAAGCACTAAAGTTGTGCGTTCGTCTTGGGTAAAAAAAATTTCAGTAAGTTCTTCCGAACCCATGACTTTCTGGTCGTCCGGTCAAACAACAAATAGGTGGAACTTAGTGCACCTAAGAGGTCAGTCTGGGTTCACATCATTTCCTATAAATGGGCAACTCAGTCATGCGGAGAGTAAGCTTTCAGCTACACGAGGTTCTCAAATTAGGCTTATTCTGCTCGATAATTTTCATGGCAGACAAATTGGACTGTTGCAAATAATTTCCCATCCAATCGCGGATTCCTTCGTCTCAAAGCTCAATTTTTAGTCAGGTGCTTTTTATGTAGAAATGCCTTCTTGTATACTATTGGGCTGTCATGAGAAACCAGGACCAATTCACCAAATGCTGTCCGACCTCCGACTGAGGCTCTGAGGTTCCATGTTGGGAATTTCCTGTCCACTCGAATCATGTCGGTCATGGGGCGAGATGGATCAAGTGGTTAGAGCGCGAATTTCCTGACCGGGCGGTCTTTGGTTCGAGCCCGACCTCTGCCCCTCGACTTCCCCTGTCTAGGCTTGGGCAACCTGGCAGTATCCCAGCCCTCGTGCTTCCTTCAGGTGGCATGGCAGCTAGGCACCGAAAGGGTGCTACTGCTGAACGATTTATTTATTTTATTTGTCGGTCATGTTTGGATAGTCCGGGTGATTTAACCAAACCAGGGGTACAAACCTTGTGCAACATTTCATTTTTGGCGTGTGTTCTCTCGTGCGGAGTGTTTTCTTCAAAAGCGGGTCAGTCGTCCTGTCTTATGGACTGTTCTCCTCCTAGTGGCGTCCTTTCAAGCGCTCCTTTGTAATTGAGATCCCTTGGATTTTTGTCGGAATTTTCGGCCAGGTTACGTGCAGGCCCCTGGACAAGTTGGTATAGACGAGATGCTTTACCGTCATAGGAGAAATTGAAATGTTGTTGTTGTTCCTTTAAAGAAGAAATCTTTGTTCGAATTTTGCGACGACGCAGTAGGCAGTAACAACGAGATCTGTTTAGTTTCGGAAGGTAACTCGTAGAGTGTTCAGTGGGCGAGATGGCCCAGCGGTTAGAGCGCGATTTTACTGACCGGAAGGTCCGTTTTTCGAACCCGACCTCCGCCTCTCGACTTCCACCGTCAAGGCTTGGGCAACCTGGCAGTATCCCAGTCCTCGTGCTTCCTTCGGGTTGCATGGCACCTAGGCACCGAAAGGGTGTTACAGCAGAACGATTATTACTATTATTATAAACGTGCCATGTCAAGGAAAAAGTCTGCTTTTAATCCACATTCATTCCTTCGTCCAATAATGTCACCACAAGCGATCTGTTTCATATCGTCCTTTTAACTTTTATCAAGGCGGATGATACTGTACAGGACTGTGAACAGACGAATCCTTTGGAAGCAACGCCAACAGTTTCGCAACAGGAAATAAAAAGCGCCAGGTTGACCACAACCACTATATCTTCGGACCGGTCTGCACCTTCTAAGGTTGACGTGGGAGCCGCTACCCCGAGACAAGAACTTCACAAGGTCACATCTGATGCGCCAGTTTTTGATGTGAATCGTGTCGATTTTGATCTCCCACCACTAGATGATGCTGCCACCGGAGGAATAGAGCAGCATCAACTTCCAACTTTCAATGAGTTTCATGCTATGCTTTCCGAAGGTAGTGGAGCTGCTGCTTCTAACGGCGGTGGAACAGAACAGAAAACAAACAAGGGTGAGTTGGTTCATGTTTGGGGTATTGTTTTAAAAAAATCCGCACAATAACGCCCAAATAGTTTTGCTGGTCTATGGCTCCTGCGAAACCTTTGATACGTCCAAACAATACGTTCTTTAATAAATTTGAGCGATGATTCGTTTCACGATGCATATGACATCACAAGGAAACGTCCTCATTCAGAAAGGACAACTTTGGCAGCTCGGAATTTCTTTATTTGCAACCGCGCTTGGGGAAGTACGTTCTGGTTCCTAAACTGAGTGACGTGCTTGGCACAACGGATATGTTTTATACCAGTGGAGGAAATTCTTCCCCGAGGCGGAATATCGGCGTTTTGGAATGCATGATAAGAGTAATTTCTCAAATCTTTAACATGTTAGTGAACACTTCGGGTAATATCAAACTGCTGAAAATGAAGGACAGTGACCTGCTTGATTAAGTAGATGTGTTCACAAGGCTAAGATCGTCCATCATGTGACCGATAAATAAGCTTTTGTAGGCACAGTATTCGCCAGAGACTTTTCGCAATGCACCATAAAGCCTCAATTGTCTAGACGCAAGAGCTCAAGACATTTCAGGGTTTACTGTTCGAGCCTCTGAATATCCTGGAGCCTTGGCTGTTCTGGTAACTTTGGGATCTCCGTGTTGCAGCTACGCGCTGGAAAAGTGTTACAGCTGAATGTCATAGCGATGATTGACATCACTGACTTCTATTTTAGATTTTCATCAGTTTTCGTGTATTCATACTTCATAGGAACGGAAAAACCCAGTCGTACCAGTCATTCGACTACCTCACAGTCCAGGCAAGCTAGGGGCGATAAGCCACATCCTGGGGTGCACTCTTCCTCAGAATCTACAGACGAACGGAGATCAAAATCACAGGCCACTCGTGGGAACAACCTAGCACGTGGTGAAAGCCAAATGTCAGTGGAAGATGAACACGTGGGAAGTTTGGCTCCAGACGACTTAGCGGAGAAATCATCCATAGGACAGGACTCCTCTTTTAACGTGCATGATGGGGATGGTGTTCACATGCCTTCAGGACAGAGTCGTGTCTCGTCCTCCACCGATCCAGAAATCCATCGAGCTGAGTCAGCACGATCCAATAGTGTCGATGGTGTCAAGTCGTCCGTTTCTAATGACGTCCCATCAGAACCTAAGTCAACCGGTTTGCGGTCAGCGGTACCCGTCACACTCCGGAGGAACGTCGCAGCAGTTGCTTGCGGTGCGAAGCTCCTTGATTCCAGTAAAGCCATTAAAAATGCGGAATCTATTCTCAACGGGAATAACGATGAGTACATGAATGTCCCGTGTAGCGCAGAGAAATGGTAAGAAGGTTCACCTAAGATCGAGTGATTTCTATATTATCGACTTTAATAGAAGTTTGCAGTGTTCCAGGGTCTAGGTTTCATTTTGCAACTTGGTGATAAACCTGTTTTTCCGCGTTTCGTGGGGTTCCGTCGTTACTTGTCGAGGCGACCAAACTTGATTTGGTTACCATCACTTCGAACTCACCTGATGTAACTAGTTCTTGAAAGCAGGGCGCAGTCGTGCTGTCAATGGTTAGTCGAACTGCTCAGCTATGGCTTGTTCGTAGTTGTACGCTATGCTGTTGTTGGGTGAGGTTTGTCAAGATGTTAAGGAGTTGCATTGGTGACTTCTTACTCCAACGTGATGTTGATGTCCATTTATTTCTTCGTTGACCGAAGCTGTAGGTAGCTCAGTAGTCAAGGTGCGAACTTTCTGACTGAAGGATTGTCGTTCGGACCCAATTTCCGCGTCCCGATTGCGCCTGTCTAGGCTTGGACAACCTGAGGTATCTCAGCCCTCGTGTTTCCTCTGGATGGCATGATAGCTAGGCACTCATTGGTGACTTCTTACTCCAACGTGATGTTGATGTCCATTTATTTCTTCGTTGACCGAAGCTGTAGGTAGCTCAGTAGTCAAGGTGCGAACTTTCTGACTGAAGGATTGTCGTTCGGACCCAATTTCCGCGTCCCGATTGCGCCTGTCTAGGCTTGGACAACCTGAGGTATCTCAGCCCTCGTGTTTCCTCTGGATGGCATGATAGCTAGGCACTAGGAGGGCGGTCATCATCATCATCATCGACAGCATTGTTCAGCACCGATGTTTCGCTGCCGTAGGAGGGTGGTACAACCGAACAATTATCATTTTATTTTGTAGGCATCTTGACACAACACTGCCTGTATGGTGGGTATCTTGTTCTTAATGGTTTTCTCTAGGAATGTAAGGCATTTTCATCGTTTTCCTTTCAGTTTCTTTAGTCAGGCATTCTCTTCGGTTTTTGGCACTTACCCCCCCCCTGTAATTACTACTGTCGATGGTGTAATGATCAGTGGTCTCGTAACAATGTATATGAACCTCATGAGTGCACTAACTATCCATGGCACAGCTTTCGGTGACCACATATTGTGCGTGAAAACTGACTGAAAAAACGATGGTTCTCTAACCAGTTCATGTTTGGGGGCTGCTAACCTAGAATTTCCATGCATCGAAATCACCGCCTAGCTTTTAGAGTGCTCATATCTAGGCTAGGGCGGCCTGACATGTCCACGGCACACATGCAGAGTTGCTGTTTACCAAAAGGCTTTGGATCGGTCAGTTGTAACGCCTTTTTGGTTCCTAGCTGCCACGACACCCGAAAGAACATGAGAGCTAAGATACTGCCAGGTTGCCCAAGCATAGACAGGAGCAATCGAGATGCCGGGGTTGGGTTCGAACCAAGGATCTTCCGGTCAGTAGGTTCGCGCCTCAAGCGCTGAGCTATCCCGAGCTCATAAATTGTGTAGACTTCTAAAGTTGCCGGGGTCGTCTTCTTTTCTGCTGGAAAGTCCATGTTGGAGCCGCTATCTTTTGAAGCAATTGCGATTTCGTTTGGTTTATGGATTGACAGTATCCTTTGACTTCTCCCCCTTCTTGGGTTAGCACTGAAACTCAAATTCCCCCCCCCCATAGGTTTGTCATCGAAGTCTGTGAACCAGTTCAATTGCGCGTGGTTGAAATGGCCAACTACGAATTGTTCTCCTCGCGCGTCAAGAGTTTCCGAGTTCTGGTCAGTGATAGGTAAGCATTTGACAGTTACCATTTTGCGCAATCTTCCAGATTATCAGTTACACATAAGTTCTAGGCTTCCTATTTTCCAACGTGTGCTGTGTTTTCAAGGGATGTGTTTCTCATTTCCTTTTCAAGATACCTCTACGACGGATAGCTGTAGCCCTCCTCGAAAGAACTCCATAAAGAGGGATCACCCCCCTGAGGCCAACCGCTGGTAAATGACACTGACAGATATGGTGATGTTACACAGACGGTGCCGATCGTGTCCATAAGCTATTGCCTTGACTGCGTAGTTCTCTCGCCCCCTGTCCTGTCGGACAAACAGGACAATTTAACATCAGTGAACTGATTGGACCATCACCTCTAACCCGTGGCTGCCATTCCCATGCTCTCAGTACCCTTGGTGAACGAATCTGTAGTAGCCGGAAACGTGTATTTCGGCGCACGGGTTGTAGCTGAAATGAGCATCTTGCTAGTCTCTCTCAGTGTTCCACATCACCTCTGGTTTACTATGTTGTTCCCTATTCGCCTGAAAAGCTCAATACCCGCGTGGTGATCTCCCTTGAGCGTTATAGTGCTAACGTCGAATAATCCCCCTGAGTCGACTGAACTCACAGCAGCTTATTTAGTTTCTCCCAAGATGCAGCGGCGGTATTTCTGACACGGTAAACATGATGGGAACTCTAAGCACATGAACAAATGATATGTACTGAAGAAGTCGAAGATTAAGCTCAAGAAATTAAGGAGTTCACATCGCAACTCAAAACCACAACGCTTACTACTGAACCGTAACCCCAAGGATGGAGGGCACGGGCTTTTTCCGTCAGCCAGTAATTCACCCGCAGTTTTTCGTCCGACATGTTGGACGTCTCTTGGTCGATTATTCTTGGTAGGGCACCACAAAATCTCTACCTGCGAAGTGACTGTTGCGGGTTTCAAAGTATTATATCCCTTGATCTTATTCGTATAATGCTGCAAAACAACATCTAGATTTCAGTTGATCATCTCAGACTCCGCAAATCGTAGATTTGTATGCGCAAATTATACCAAATTATATCACCCAAACATGGTCGTTGGGATCGCGTTCATTCGTGGATCATCAATGCTAGGAGATGTTTTGTAAGTTGACACATCATGCAAGTTATCCATGTTGCTGTTAAGCCATCTTATGTTGAATAGTGGGATCCTCAAACTCTGTCCGGAAAGGCATGGACTTGGATCCCTTCTCAAGTTTGGTGGTCCAAGTGTGTCCTCCAATAAGATTTTGTACCCTTGGGAGAAATGTTGGTTATTTATTCGCTGATCCGGGCAATTGCCAAGCCGTGTTATACTCTTTCTTCCTTCTCTTTGTTTGCGGTTGGTTAGAGGACAAAAGAGTGTCCCATGACATTCCAATGAAAACTGTGCCAGCTGTAGGCGTCGGGCTCGGACAATATGTTTTCCCCACAGAACCGAACGAAACGCTCTTGGTTGTCACTTCATTGAATACCAACAGAATGCCAACCTCTTAAGTTGCTTTTGTCAGGCACAAGTCTGCCAAATTGAGCATTCACCTCTTTGTGAAAGAAACGAAGTTTCTGCTCTGTGAATGCGTGTGTTTGTTCGTAACTAAAACGCTTCTTTCAGTCTGGATAGACGTTGGTAGAGGTGTAGGCACTGACAACAAACAAGCATCTTTCGTCGTCAGAGTGTCGGCTTGAAGCTTTGAGTGCATTGTTGAACCTCAGTGCGAAGTCTAGAGTCCGTTGAGACCAAGTCGACTGAAGCCTGCACAAGGTTTGGTAGCTACACTACTCTTAAGAGAGAGTCAGTTGATGTCGTAATACTGTATTTCTGTTATCTCTACTGTGTAGCATTCGGGATCCGATTCGGATCCGGACCCTTCTCATTAGGTGCGTTAGGCGTTTTAGTCTCTCTGTGTCTCCCCAGTAAACCTCCTCTGAAGTGTAAGTACAATTTTCCTCTATTGGGGAAGCACCTTCCCCGGAGGTTCCCGATTGTTTTCGCGGCAAGCGTGTTTTCTCATGGAAAGGCGAACACTAAGAAGTCGGTCACCCGTCTTTGACGCTAAGTAGTGAAATTGTATCCAACTGCTTCTCAACAAGATTCCTGTGTTAATAGAGGGTTGCACTTCGTCTAAACTGAATGGGCCAGATATTCACTATTCTCACATGTCCACGACATGGAGCTGAACATCGAGCGGCAGCTTCCGTCATCTAAGTCTAGTGTTTTTTCTCCCTCCAGCCCAACTTGAATACAGTCCACTATACACGAATGTGTGTTCTTACGTAATAATGAAAACGAATATCGTGGGGACCTTGAGAAATATTGAGTTCCCATGCATTTGACCGTTTTATCGTTGCGTTGTATTACCTTCAATACAACTGTGATCAGTCACAACAGATAGTTTCGATGTGCGCATCCAAAGGCAAGCTATCGGCCAAGTTAAGTCACCTTCCCTAATATGACGGCTAAGTTCCTATGGCATAAGTCGCCTGCTGTCCTGGTCGGCCGATCGAAAGCTTTGGGCGTCTTGACACTTACTCCTCTTGAGGAGTAAGTCAAAAGCCTCTAGGGAATCAAAAACGGTTCCCTCTTCGGTACTGAGGAATTCGTCAGGCGTATCGCGATCCCAAACCATTTTGTGCCTTGAAGTGTTCCATTTTGAGGGGGAAGGATGGGAGACTACTCCTCTGTGACTATGCCAAATACCTACTCCTAACTCTTCAACTGATGCTTTTCAGGTTTGCCGAAACCCGGTAATAATGAGGCTGTTGTAGTATTCATTATAACTGTGCACTGGCAAGCTGTTACAACTGAACAGTGTTTGCAATTTTCCTCCCACAGGTATCCAGCTAAAACCTGGGACACGATTGGTGTATTCACGGCACAGGATGTCAAAGGCTTGCAAACGTTTGACGTTTCCAGTGACAAGCTGATCAAATATGTCAAGGTAAAATTAAAAATTGACTTTCAGCCCTGTTTGCCTCATCAGTTGACTGATAATTCTCTCTCTAGATTCATCAGTTCATCATCATCGAAGACAACAACATCATTGGTGACACTGATGCTTCACTGCCGTATATGCCTTCTTTTATTTGTGCCGTGTTTTTTATTATTCATGATAATGAGGGCGGCTTTTTATGCGTCTAATAGGAATCAGTAACCTCATCAATTCATCCTTCTTCTTTTCATTGATATGGACCCATGCGTTCCTCGCTTTGACTACCGCAGATAACAGTACTATGAGTAATATCTCCAGCCGATTAAACTCGGCGTTTCCAAAATAAATGCCGAAACGGTGCCGACCTTCATCGATCGCCGTAGCTGAGAGCCGAGTGTCAAGTACGAACGAGTCGACCCACGCGGGTGCGAAATGTCGTCAGACACACATGTCCCGCAAAGTCGCCAATGACGAGTTATCATGGCGTGAATGCTGCCTAGAGCACTCCACTGCGTCTGATCTCAGTTTGGCGGCAAAATAGTTTTGTCAGCCTTTTCTACGATTGTTCTCAATCCTGATTCGTGGTACTCTCACAGGGGAAGTTTTTTTCTCCTTGTGCGGCACCCATTATGGCAAATTCTGTCACGTCTTTAGGAGTGACTCGTTCATCACATCCCAAACACCCTATTCAGTTGAAGCCTCAAAGAATCCATTCTATTGTTCAATTTGTACCTACACCTATGCATGCGATTCACGTCCACAGAGACGTTCTAAATGATTCAACCTGCCTGAATAGAGCGACTGGGGATCAATGCTACTCGTTCATCGATATCAGCTGGATGTCCTGGTCATTTTAGTGCGGTCAGTGCAATTATCAGACGAAAGATTTGCCATTTAAACGAGGTAGTTGTGAAGATAGCCTTCCCGAAGGTCAGGATTTAACTTCCAGAGCACTCAGTACAGACTGTTTGCTTTTCCTCCCGGGCGATATGAAGGAACTGTCCAGAGAGATATTGATGTCTGTCTTCAGGAAACTACGAAGTCATCGTTGATTCAGCACAGCGAATAATTAGCGGTAATGGATAGTAACCAGGCTTTTCCCTGACATTACTGTGATGTTCTTTAAATGAACATGGTTATGATTTCACCTCCCTACCGGTTCTATTCACTAAATTAGTACCATCTATTTCTTAGTGGTGCTGCAATATTTGAGGTTAATTCAACCAGTCTTTCTCTTCTTGGACTTCCATTTACTCCCCCAATTCCATGTTCTCTTCCTTGCCGTATTATCTTAGTTTGAAATGCTGGAACACTACGGCTCGGAACACTACTGTCCCATCTCCATGATTCGTCTATTTGGCCTGGTATCTGACGATTTGGATGACGATGACGATGAACTCCCTATGCATCAGGTCAATCAGCAACTTCCCACTGGTGGTGTTCCATCTAGCACGCTATTTGATTCCGTTCCAGCCGTCGACCCGAAGAATGTTCCATATGGTGACGCGGACTTATCCAGATCTCATCAAGGTGAGCAGTTTTGGGTTCGCGGGAAAATTAAAATTACTGCTCATTTATCGAAGTCTATCTGTAAGAGCTTGAGGAATCGGACTGATATCCCTTGACCCGTAAATAAACGAATTAGGGTCGATAGATGGCCGTTTATACCTATATTATTCTTTTTCGTAGACCGCGTTTCGTTGTTATTTGCAGTCGAACAAACGAACCTGAATGGAAGCATCCATAGATGATGTTTATTTATGTTGTGAATCGGAGTCCGGTACGATCAACGGCTATACGCGACCTGAGAACCAGCGCACTAATCCCCAGCTATGACGTGAGCCCAATCACTCCTAGCGCATAGAGAGAAAAAGAAGACCAGACCTTCACAGGAAGGCTTTTACTGCCTCATCCAAAGGTAAAGTACAGTGGGAGCACCGTCTAATATATATTTCGAGTGACCTTGGGGAACAATAAATCCGTTAGCACAAACGGTCTAACTGGCCAATAGGAAAGAGGCGCGGTATTTTTGGATTGATGTGCAACATAGCGGAAAGGGCGCGAAATTTAAAAATTAAAAATTAAAAAAATGGCAATAACTCTAAAAATAAACGGTTTCTGGGGATACTGTTATCCTCAACAAATTATTTTCCTGAATCTACGTATCTTTGTACTGGAGTTATATTTACTGGAAACAACCAGCCTGTCTGCGATGGTGAAGACTTTTTTCAGAAACCTTTGATTGTTTGCTTTGTGGGCTATATGATTGGACTGCGTTAGCATTTTTTGTTGGGAGCCGACAGCCTAGCATTTTCTTGAAGGCGACATTTCAGGTTATTTTAGCTGGAGACTAGATTGTCTTCACCACTCTCGCCTTGTCATGACACCCGCTCATGTCTGAGAAAATGTTACGGCTTAGGTTTATATGTTTTCTATGCCTCCGGATCAGTTAGGACTTTCTCCAGCTCGTGTACTTTTACTCAGAGAGAGTTGTGTAGACCCTGATTCGTTAGTTTTTTTGGATCCACTTAGCCTTTTCAGCACACTCTCCGCTCAACCTGATCTCATTTGAAACATCGACCGAACAACATTGTCTACCACATACCAAAGTGAGACATAAACTACCGTTTTGCGAACACCTGCTTGTATCAGGTGTGTCCACCAGCGTCCACCAAAAGAAGATAAAAGACACGCTTTTATACCTAGTCCGATACCAATACCTGGCGTACTCTATATCAGCCGCTGCTGGCCACGGGAACTACTCCTGCGCAAATGTCATCCACGTGAAGGCTCTGGGAGCGTTTCAGCCTGCATGACCCCGGAATCATGCCTCTTAATCGGATCGCTAAATTTCAACAAGAGACTTACGAATTTCCCATAAGTGCTAGCTGTGTCTTATGAAGAGATTTCACTAAATTCAATGCACTGACCCATCAGGAGATTCATAACAGCTGATTTCATGCATCTGGGGTGTAACGTTCATGTCGTAACACAATCTCTTGGGAACGTAGGAAGCTTGGGACCCACGTCGCATTGTGAAATCCATGGTTTTAACTTCTAAGGTAGTGTGTCTCCCCTTCAAACCCTCTTTCCCTTTGGGGGAAACTGCCCCCCCCCCACTTCTACGCGTGGGAAGGTCTCCTCGCATACGGTGCTAAATTAAACTTGTGATGTCATTTAACGCATTTGCAGTCGATCATTGGTCTTGTTCTTGTCAATTTTTTGTGCAAGTCTTTGAACAGCAGATATACTGGTTTTTATTCCAGAATTCCCTCCACGTCGATTCCTGGCTTTTTTGAGCGGTGCCTTTAAATCTTCGTATCCATTTTTACTGGTCCTTTCACCCCTTTCTAGGTACTGATGCGGTTGAACTCCCGACGGTTCTGAACCCACCAGAATCGATGAAAATTCCTCAGGCTGACCCTTTGCGACAAGCTGGTTCAACAGACTTGCCTCCGTCTTCCCAACGCGTTATAGATGATACACATCCCGGTGAGGATACCGGCCATGGCCCGCAACAAGGTCTACCTAATCGAGCCGCACAGCTGCGTACGAAACCCCAAGTGGATAGTCTCAAAGATTTGAAATTGTCCGGGGAGCTTCACGGTGGTCACGCAGATTCTGGAAAAGACCGGGCTGTTCGTAAACTGGATCATTCGGAGAAATGCAGAGTTGACACCAGTGAGGCCATTATTAATGCTGATATGATTATTATTATTATTTCCAGTTAGCACACCGTCCTCATTTGAACCTAGTACTCTGAATTGTAACCTTTCTTCTTGATTTGTGTTATGCCTCTTTGACCTTTTGTCAGACGCTGATGTGTAACAGTATTACTTAGTGATAGCTCCACACTAGTTTAATATATGCGGACAAGGAAAGTTGTTCTGGTGGGATTTCCCGAAGGTCTGCTGTATTTTTGAGACTGGGTAGAATCCTTAGAGGGTTGAAAAGAATAATCGGTCTGGACACTACTCATAGGGTTGCCGATAACTTTTCGACAGCCCACGACCGGTTTCGTCCTCCTTGAGTCTCATCAGGTAGGCTTAGTTCCCGACTTTTTGTCATAAACTCATCTGAGTTCCAGGTGGGTCTCAAATCGGCATGCAGATGAGTGTATTAGTCGAATTGGTCGGTCTACTGTAAGCGGTTTTTATAACCCTTCTTACGCAGATGGTGTGGACGGCGCTCCAATGGACCGAGTAGCAGTGACAGACGCCACAACAACCATGTCAACTCCAGTCCAGTCTATCGGTACAACTCCGATGCATCCCGTTCACGGCGATCGTTCAGCAGGGTCGGGTGTTCCAAGTCGTCAGTCATCGGCCGATTTTGTACGCAAGACGGATGACCACTCATCAGCTGTAACGGAAACAGACGGGAATTTCTTTGCAAAAATCAAAAGTGGGTCACAGCTTTCTTTGCTTCTGCTGTCCTCTTTTCCTAAGCTATAATGAAACTGAGTCGAAAACGGATTCAGATCTCTAAAGGCTTTGAACATCTGTGTCTAGCTAAACTCGACTGATGTCGAAGCGAGGTGAATTAGCACGTATATAAATGTTTGATTTTGCAATATGTTCCGATGATAAAACCTACCAGGGTAAGGCAAACTGTAGCCGAGACAATTCGAGAAACACCTGTCCTTATAAGTGACAGTCTTAATTGGCCCCTTAAAGTGCACTTTTTCAAGCAAGCCTAATTACAAAGAGTACTTCACATGACCCTTCACGTGATCACTGAAGAGAGATCTAGAGTTTGGTGTGTCTCATCATTAGCAACCTGGCCTGTGAGCAGTAAATTAATATAACACCACAAAATATTTGGAATGTCACGTTGCTCAGTACTCGATTATTGAAAGTGGTTCAAAACAGCGGAATTAATGAAAAAACAGACTACGAGATAACTCAGCGGTTAAGGCGCGAACTTACCGTCCAGAAGGTCCGTGGTTCGAACCCAACTGGGGTATCTTGACTACTGAGCTGCCTTCGAGTTGACTGACCGCCAGGCATTCTAGCAGTGTCTACGGAGCAAAGGAGTCCCCCATACGTGCATAACCCTCCTTAGGGCGCCATATGCCATTTTCCGTGAACGCGTGAATGTCTACGGTAAGTTTTCAGCTTGGTTCACTACACCAAGCAAGTGAACTGACTAGGATTTCTGCCTTAATGAGCTTAGTTCATGAGGTCAAGCCATTGTGAACACACCTTTTGTGCAGTACATTGGAGGTGGATACTGTCAGTTCTACCGCGCGATTCCAGGCAGAAAAGTAAAACCTGACGACGCGAATTGAAAGGGCACGTACGATAAAATGAGCGAACAATGAATTAAACTGTGTACCAGACTGACGTTTATCGCCCAAGGAACTTAAGGTAGGTTAGTGCAGGGTTCCGATCTCCATTTGATGAGACGGCTATGCAACACACCTCAGCATGCGTGTCAGCGGCCGACCAACCGACTTACTTCGTTCAGCTGTAGTACTCTTTAGGTTTATAGCTGTCGTGCAACTCAAAGGAAGCACGAGGGCTGGGTTACTTTCAGATTACCCAAGCCTAGACAGGGGTAGTGGTTAAAGCGCCAGCCTATGGACCAGAAGGTCCTTGGTTCAAACCCAATGTCAGCATCTCGACTGCTCCTATCCAGACTTGGACAACTTGGCAGTATCTCAGCTCCGGTCCTTTCCTCGGGTGGCGTGACAGCTGGGCACCAAAAGGATGTTACAGCTGATCAATTAATATTATTATCTTTATTGCGGAGCAGTCGAGATTCAGAAGTCAGGTTCGAACCTAGGATCTTTCGGTCAGTAAGTTCGTGCTTTAGCCACTTCGCTCTCTCGAGTTCATCTGCATGCTGTATGTTGTTTGGTCCTCTCAGCAAACCGTGTTGATGCACGGACGATCCACCTGAAGAAATCCCATGTGCTGACCTATTTGTCTATTGGTCACTTTCCGCTGTAGGACTTCACTTAACGAGTAAGCACTTGTCGGTACCTCTCCTGCTCTGTGATCTATGCTCTCAAATGAATCGCTTGTAACAATAGATCCGTTATCATGGTTGCTGATGACGTATACTCTTTTCTTTCCTTGTCATTTTACTTTCAGATTTTTTTCGGAATGTGTTCAGCACTTCGTTCTTCCGAGTTACTGTACCCGAAACCAGTAAGCCCTTTATCATGCAATCTAATTATCTTGTCCCTATTGTTCCGGTAACTTCTAATTTTTTTTATGTTAATATGTCTTATGGATGGGAGACTTTTACGGAAATTTTGCTATTTTTTTGTCGTACAAATCCTGACAAATGAAGAAACAAATATGTGCCTATAGGTAGGGATTAAACCGGATAGGTATCACAGGGGGCACGATGCGGGGTCTGTTATTGTGTGTGTGTGTGTGTGTGTTACTTTGTGGGGGTCTGAAATGAACATAATTGCCCCAGATGAGCTGTCCATAGCCTGCTGTCCCTCTTTTATCTGCCATTCAACGTTGCCCCGCACAATACAACCCTGCAAAATGGTCTATTGGACGATCTAAATTTCCTGATTGCAAGTGACCTAACAGATGTGTGCAAATTAGTCCACTTGGACAGCTTCATAAGTTCTGCCTAGTGATGATAAGTTAATTTTATGGAGGGACACAAGAGTCGCTTTTTCAACCTGTGATGCACATGTCGTCAAAGAGATATCAGCTAATATCTCAGTAGCAGAGTATAAACTACGGCAGCTTGATCACTACTGTTTGATGACTCACATGTGCAGCCTGTGCGAAGGCCTTCCGTATTTCATCATCCTTGTCTCCTAAGCACTTCTCGAATCTGATAGAAGCAACATTTCTTTAGGGTCTATCCGTCTAATGTATCAGTTGTCCTACAGAGGCACGTACGTAGGCATAATACATCCCTAGAACAGCAGCATAACTCTCATTCAGCCTCTTCAAGTATGTGGAGCCTTCGGAAAACAGACAACCCAAAAAACGTAGTTACACGTTCATTTGGTTGACTGAAACCAAAAGCTTCTATCAGGGACGCCTAACCCATCGTGATTTACCGACTGACACTGCGCGAAAGTTGTTGAAACAACGAGTCTGGCTGCTGTCATTGTCACGATACTGTGTTCAAGCTATTTCTCTCTGTCCGCTTAACTTTGTGGCTAACGCGTCTTTGCATAAAATCTGCGTAGTTTACCTCTTGCGGTTGAACAAATCGAAAGAATTGCTCTCGGCTGATGATTATGGACGGGCAGGATTCAAACTAGATGTGATCACACGCGAAAAAGTAATCCACTGTGCGTTTCATTTGAACTGATAATAGAGATAGTCGTTCGGCTGTAACACCCTTTCGGTGCCTAGCTGCCATGCCACCCGAGGGAAGCACGAGGGCCGGGATACTGCTAGGTTGCCGAAGCCTAGACAGGGGAAGTCGAGAGGCAGAGGTTGGGTTCGAACCACGGACCTTCCGGTCAGTAATTTGGCGCTCTAACCACTGAGCCATCTGGACCAGGGTTCATTAGGTTGTTTAAGCCGAATCAACCATCTCCCCATCCAGCCACACAAATCGGATATGGCGCAAACTCATGAGAAATCTCATTGAAATGAGCAACTTGTGCAGCACGACTTGTAATTTGCTCTCGATATTAATCGGTTGCCTGATAGGAGCCAACCCCCCCTCCAAAAAAAACACAACATCATCGATATGTACGATATGTTGTGTCACTGTAAAGAGCAGTGTCTTACCAACCATCCAGGGCGACCGCAATATGGGACAGTCTTTCACGAAACCCGATGATTTATTTGAACCGGAGGTGTAAGTTTACCAAGACAGTTTTTTTCTGGAAACCGAACAAAACCTGGGTCCCGTGTTTTCTGAGACTTTGCAGGTATGTACTAGTAAGCTGATGGTGATGAACTATGCCTCTGGGTTCCGATATCCGTAATCGAATTGTAGGTTAGTTTGATTGATTGATCGAACAGGCTCTGGCTCCTTCTGACAGATGGAACTCACCTAGACAAGGAAAGCCAGTGGGTAGATGGACCGATCTGGGTACGTTCAGTCCAAAGCTCGTAGCCTAACCCGTGTGCTTTCTCGGGTTCATTTCGTTCATTTATTCATATATCGTCAGCAAAGTTGAATCAAACCATAGTGCGAATTTCGAGGATCACTCATTCTCGTGTTGGGACTTGGAAACCTAGTAACTGTGTATTAAAAGTGAGCATGTGTATTCGTGCATACCGGCGATACTGGTGTTCAGCTCGACAAATAGTGTTTACATTCTAGATTTACAGTTGAGTTCGGAATTCTCGGACGATATAGGAAATGTCACTGCTTCCAATGAAACAGCTCCCCAAGAGTCGTCGACTTCTCAGCGTACGCTCAGCTAATATCAAACAGTATCACCCTTGATGAGGTTTATTTAGTGATGACCAGCCAAATAGCTGTGTCCTGTTTGCAAGTCACCATATCTCATTTTGAAAGCAGTTAGTCCCTAATAAGAACCACATTTCCGTTGCTAGTTTTGGTATGTTCAAGGGAAAAGTGGCGATAAACCCGATAACCTCGATTTTCAGTAGGACTGTATCCTAATAATTCTCCCGAAATCGCTGAGAATACGTTTTTACGCTTTTCTTATCCGTTACGAAAAACCAGCACATGTGGACTACAACCTTTCGGCCATTCAGCTCTGTCCACATCATCTGGCCGCAATCGATAGTCTCCTGTCATACGGGTTGCTGAATGCCTCTTTGGACTCATCTACTACTCTCTTCCTGTCGGGTCGAAGTCGGCGAGGAATCACCGCACTGTCGACGTGTTTATTTCAATTGGAACAACTAGTCCAACCGGTCACCGTAGTTCTTGGCCACAGCCCAGTCACCGTCACGCATCGTATCTTGTCCATACCACGGAAGGTTGGGGCTACCGCATTTCAGTCCTGCTCCGAAGCGAGTCAACTGCTGAACATCACTTTTTTCAACGGTTACCACCCGACTGATCAGCTGCAAGCCACTGTCCGGCCAAATGTGGAATACAATATACTACAGCTCTTGGTTGCCTATCAGTACCGGTACCAGTTTAAGCAGCATTCCACTGTAGTTTCCTCTGCTTTGGTAAGCCATTCCCCTCTCGCGCCTTGTGGAAGTTGGTGGACACCGAATCAACTATCTCTTCCGGAGAATTCAGTAGTAAGTAACCACTTGTGTGTGTATTGCGTTCCCTTCCACAGCTTCTAATGTATTCTAATCGAGTGAAGATTTAAATTCGATTGGTGGGTGACAAATCTAGTGGGGACCAGTACACCAGACAGCATTCATTCTCCTTTCTTGCCAAACCACTTTTATCTTCGTCTTACTTATGACAATTCTCATGTAGACATCAACTATGTTCGAGGTTCTACCCTCTCGGACGTAAGTCAGGGACAATATCCAAGCAACTTGTTAATCAGTTCTTTGTTTGTTTCTTTTGTTTCATCCTGTAGGCTATGTAGGAACCCAAAAGTTGAAACTTTGGGAAACTTGGGTCATCTCGGAGAGACCACGTCTTACAAATGTAGGTCTGTACAAGTCGATCGCTTCCATTTTTCGAAGGATGATTTCGGGGCGTATCCATAGAATGGTGAGGGTTTCCCGAGTGCCATCAATGCGAACCCATACGTACATAATCTGTCAGGGCATGACAGAATGAGTGTCTCAGGTATCCAATACACTTCAAAGCCCGCAACTAAGTTGTAGCGCTGCATTGTCATGGTGAACCTGAGTGTCGGTCCTCAGCTCTTGTGAAGTAAATTATCAAGAACCTGTTATTGTTTTCCTGTCAACCCACATTCGAATAAGCATCGTTCTGATAATGTGGAACTAGTTGATAAATCTCAAGTTCTTTCTCAGTTCGATTACGCAGCGTCGTACCACTCAGCCCAGCCGATTTCTGTGGGCATTATCTAGGCTAACTAAAGGTGAACTTGCTGGATAACTTAGCCGTTGTGCCCTCCTCGAGGAGGGTTAATCCCCACCTTCGGTGAAATCACTGTGGCTGTTACGTTAGGATAAGCCTCCCACGGCTAGCGGTATGCCACGATTATCTATAAACCGTTTTCGGCATTCGTAATAAATATATTTTTTTCATTGTCTCCCGGCAGTGTCCGAAATTACCCGACTTTCTTTTGACCGTTGACCGGTATTCTGAGCAGGATCTCGTTCAACGCCCGCCTCAGGTCAACCTTTCTCTGTCTGCGGAAATTAGTAGCCATTCGACCCATCCTCGTCAGCCTGAGCTATCTATGTCTGAGACGATAGTTGTTCCGGCCGGATTGTCTGGATCGCGAAAGGATACGGTAATGATGCGCTTGAGCAATCGTGTTCGGCTTTTGGAGCGCAATGTGTCCGTCAGCATGAGGTATGTCATTCCAGCTGTTTATCTGTCCAAAGCTCTTTTAGCCAATTCTGATGACGTCTTGTGAGTTACCTTCTGTGAGTTGTCTTCTGGAGCCTCAACTGGCTTCGTGCATTGTTCGAGACGTCGGTTGGTTCAGTTACTGAGTCAGTGGCTAGCGATTTTTTTTACTTGACTTTCTGGTATCCAAACGTTTCGAAAACCTGCTTAGCTTGAGGGGTGAGTTTGTACATCATCATTATCCACAGCATGACAACGCTGATATTTCGCTGCCGTACAGCTATGATTCACTTCAAAGCCTCATTGTGAACAAAGGAATAAAAAGTGGACGAGGAAGGGACCTAGCGCTACCCTACCACAATCATTCCGAAATGCCTACACTTCCAGGTACACATTCGAGCAATCTGGATAGAAAGTGACAACCAGAACGCCATTGTGATCTGTTAGCAGCCACATCTTACAGTGTCTCCAACCAGGTGCCCTGGGGATCACATGGTCCCCATCTTGCAAGGCGAGTCGCGCCGACATCGTCCATACTTTTCGTAATCTCTGCTCTGCCAGGTCAAGGGTTGGCAACCTCTCTCCTTCCACCACTTTGAATTGGGCACGGAAAACAACACTCCCTTCGACAAACTATGGTTCGGCATACGTAATACATGACCTACCCAACGCAGCTTCTGGTATTGGACACATTATTCACTGGAAGTCTTCGTTCTAAAACCGAAATCTCGCCTTCTGGTTGCCTCGTTACGGATTCGCCGACACCAACCCACACGAGCCTTGGCTCTGAGACAACGGTGGTGGAAGACTTGAAGCCCTCCCAGTTCCGCTGCTCGAACAGGCCAAGTCTCACCACCATATAGCCTGATGCATAAAATGATGTACCGCTCTGACGCGACAGGTATCTCAACATACCAAACGCGACCCGAGTCTTCGAGATTCGTGCATTAATCTTATCTGCCACACTACAATCAGAGGTAATACAACTTCCAAGATATATAAAACGCTCCACAACTTTGAGTACCTCTCCCTGGATTGTAAGTAGTCTGTTCAGTGACTGCACGCACACGAGCACGACCTTACACTTTGTTGGTATGAAGCACGCACCAAAGGACGGGATGGCTTTGGTCAGTTCATCCGTCCTCCCCTCTTTGAAGAAAAAATCATGTCTTCTGCATACTCCAGATCGACAAGGTTTTCGTCAGAGGTTATTTGAACGCGAGAGTTTTGGAAACTTTCGGCATTCGTCTCATTATCTCGTCGATTATGAAATTAAATGGTAATGGGTAGAGTGGACAGCCCTGACGTACACCGTGTGTGTACGGAAGCTTTTGGAGTGCTCTCCGTATACTCCCACGCGCAAGTGACACGACCGGGGTTAAGCTGCTCCTCCTGTGGTTAGCACACTCATCGCCAGCCGTTTTTCCGAAAAGGGGCTCTACCACCGACCCTCCAGTTTTTTGGGACAGCTTCTTCCCAAATGCACACAATCAGATTAGACAAGCACTGACTGAGGATTTCACTCCCATCTTTGAACAGTGCGAGTGGGTGATTATCCGGACCGGCGTTCGGTGGCAGTTGAAAGAAGATATGTAGTAGATGTGTAGAAACAGTCTGCGGTCAGCACATAGCCGAAGCAGTCGTATGCCATTGTCTGTACGTACCCAGTCCAACCCATGTCGACCACTTAAAAGGGTCTCAGATGCGCTAAGTCTGCCCACTTGTGAATTCAGATCTCCGACAACCACAACGATATCCGAGCTTCTATCACGCCACCACAGGGTATTCAGGGTACCATAAACTTATCTTTCATGGTGACAGTGCTACAGTGATTTGGGGCGTAACCAGACTCGACAAACAGACATCGATCAACTACCCGCTGGTGAGACTCCTTCACAGACGTTGCCAGACGAATGGGTATCCAGTCAAGCAAGGATCCTTTCGCCCGGTAACTTTGCATGATACCAACCCCTACATATCCTGCTGCAGCAGTCTCTGGATCACCAGTGATGCACAGCCGGAAGCGAGTGGAGAGTGATGATGCGGTTAGCTGCGCTCGCAACTTGAATTTTTGTTTCTGATACACAGCCCACGTCAATGCCAGGCGAGTCCAGTGTGAGAGCAAGATCAGTTTGTCCAGCTTGCTTCAGCGTGTGGACACTTAAGGTAGCCAGGTAGACTGGGCGTCGAGGCTTGATGATTGATTTCGAGTTACCTGAGGTGACGTGCAGATGTTGCTTGTCCTGAATGACGTACCTGCAAGAAGAGAGTTATTAGTGGGGTGGGGAAAAAGGGAAGAAAAGAATGTGAGATTGAAAAGGAGACGTCAGCAGTGTCCTGTTTTCGCTAGCCCACCCCGCCCGATGGTACCACGAGACGGCCGATGTGGTGTCAGATTGTTTTTAAGTGTGTAGTTCATGGTTGTACGTGTGCTGGGATACTTCCACGACGCCCACACATAGACAGGAGGACGACCAAAGTTTGTGTGCAAGGTAGTGGTGCAAGGAGAGAAATGCATGTTCGTTTCAATTTTTACAGAACAAGTCGCCATACATGCTCCAATTTCCAACCTGGAGGACCAGGAGACCGTATTAGTCAGTCCTCTAACCATTGACCAACCTGGTATGGGAAAGTCTGCGAGTGTCGCACGGACATCCCTCAACGTACCCCAATGGGTCGCGGAGGCACACAATCCTTCACACCACGGTAAGGTCCGGTCTCTTCGTGTCGGCCCTACGATATATTTCTGAGGGATAGTCGCGAGTAAAATGAAAGACCTATGAATTCAAGTTATTTTCGCCAGTTGTTAAGGCCTACGGTCGGTCACTTCGGTGAAGAATATTTGTGGTAGATGTCCCTCACGGTTACCGTCCAACACGGTCAAAAGAATGAAGGTCCTCACTGTGTTCTGTTTTCAGAACCGCATCCCCAATGTCATATCATAATCGAACAACTCCATACCAAATTTCAACATTACCTACCCAAGTATTCAACGTTTTTCCGAGACTGAAGCACCAATCTTGATAAGTTTGCCATCGGGGATTTGCAGAGCTCACCCATAAGTTTTTTGGCATAGGGATCCCATCATTTCGAAGGGATCATTGCTGGAACATGTGTATACGCGAAACGTAGGATGTCGAAATGGCGTTTTCACTGACCATATTAAGTTAATGAATGGCTTTCGTGCCGAAAATATCCTGTTTGTGGGTAACTACAGAAAGCAGGCACGTTTCATTGCAATATGGGAGGACCAGGTGGACTGCAGCTTTGTAAGTTCGTAAGCCGGTTTTAGTTTCCCTTCATCAGGTGTTCAGCAGTCTCCTGAAGGCATATCTTCCTGTATCGGCCTAATGCTCAATCTCCTCTTCATCTCAGAAATCGAAGTGCTACTCCGTCATTTCCACCGCGAGGGGTTATCACCCGTTTTTATAGATGGTAATTCAGTTTGACCCATGACTCCATTTTACATCGGATCATCTTTCACAGCTCATAATTGATGCAGGATTTTGCTGTGCCGTTCTTTTCGGCCACCCATTATGGTCAAGTGTTGTTCAAAGTTAATGATTTTGATTGGTGCCCGTTGGTGTCGACTAAGCTAGTCTTTTCAGCTGCGAGATCTCCTGATCCGAATTAACCATTCCCATTTTGTTTTATCCCCCCCTTCGAATACCATATAGCAATAACTTTTCAGCGTTTACTCCATATTTCTCGATTACTCCATGCTTTAATCTCTTTCTTATTAATGTTTCTTAAGACTTGGAAGTTTATTTCTACTCCGTCACGGTAGAATGAGCCGGTTCCGTGGACGTTGTGGGTTGTGTTTGCGCACTCTGATAACCGTCGCCGACAATCGCGCACGTATCTCAAAGATATATGTAGGAGTTGACATCTCCGTGTTCACTCAGGCTTTCTTCCAACTGCGCTTCTAGCGTTTGCAAACTGGAAGCCGTTGAACTGCACTTCTGTCTTGGCCTCTGGGTAGTCTTATCCATGAATTCCACCGGAACTGTTTCCACATACCTATCTTTAATCTTTATTAGGAGGAAGAACAGTTTGACTTAAACTCCCCGTCCAAACTTGGCCTGACTGCTGTTCAATTTACACAGCTTTTTGAAGCCACAGGGAAGAGCTGGGTTTCAGGCGATGACCATCAGTCAACTCAGAAAAGAGAACGTGCTACATAGAATAGAGTAGAATAGAATAGCCTTGCTTGACGACGTGACGACCGCAATCAACCCTCTTGATCGCTTCGGTGATACCCACATGCAGTGTGCGATTCACCACATGACCTTAAAACACCAATTGCCTGCCCGCCACCTTTACTGTCTCAGCTCGCGTGACTCTCGTGGTGCTCGTGACAGCCACTTCTGTTACTCCATGCACTCTTAATTATCCGCTCGAAACATGCATAAGCTGTCGCGTGAGGTAGGCTACGGAACGGATGTTGGTTCCGCTCACCTGACCTAGCATCCATGTGATGTCTTGTGTTTTTTGCAACCTGGATAGTTGCTTGAAATGGGCGCAGTTCGTACGAGTCGGACACAGGCATACAAATTTGTGGGTTTGCGAAATGAAATTGACCGAAAGCTGGTTTGCCCCATCAACACGATCTCCCCTGATAAAGAGCAAGACGAATCGGTCGACGGACAGGATGAGTGATATGCTCGATCTATCGATTGGCCGCATCCGCGTCTCCGTTAGGATGCTACGCCTACTACTACTACGACCGATTCCGGTCCAGACTTGTTGTTATTGTCGAATTATTAGGCGCATTCAGGGAGATAAATTGTCTCACACACTATCAGTGCTCACAGTTGGCTGCATGGCTCCGCCCTAGGAATCGATTTATTTCAAGCGTTTGTTATTAGTCTACGAACCCTGCATTGTCTGTCCAATTTTGTCCGATTGTGATTGGTTCGGCTGCTGTTTGGTTCTTCAGTAGCTTGTGACGGACAGCCGCTGTTTGCTTGCAGTGCTCAGATCGTTTCTGTGCATTGTGGACTAATACAAATGAAGCCTGTCGATTGGAGGGCCCTGACGGGCGTTGACTAACAGGTATGTCCTGTGAACTACTGATGTGATTGTTCGACAGGCTTTGAAACTGATTCGAACGGTTATTGTCCAATGGTGTTGCGTTGTAACGTGTTGTAGTTTCGCAAAGCTCTTCCACCTTCTGTGAAAGATCTATCCGGACTGCAACCCGCTACCATTTAGTTATCCTTCCTTAGAGGAACTCTGTTCCCCCTTTTGATCACACCCTCAACCTCCACCCCTTACGACCAAAATCCGCGCCTTGCTTTTTTTATCTTTCCTCTTCTCCACACTTTCCGGTTTCCAGGTACGATTTATATCTCTGCTTCCTCACCTTCCTTCCAGGTCAGGTAGTCGGTGCGTGATTTGGTCATAACACATTTTTTATCTGCCAACCTTTTCAGCTGTAGTCGTTCAATAGCATAAGCATTCTCCAACGAAGAATAGCCTCCCTCACTGTTGACAGCGGTTTATACGACTGTGACACACTTTCTGCGACTGAATATTCTTTGGGCATAACTGTGTTCATTGTATATCGTGTATCTTGTCCTAATTTATGGGTCAGAGTTTTAACCTGGTTTTGCTATTCGATTGGCTATGATACGGGCTTCCAGTGTGATGCTCGAATCCCCAATTCCTGATTAAATTTTGAAACTGCGCCACATTGTCCGAGTACGGTAGTTCAGTTCGGGACTACCGTGCCCTTTAAGACTGTGAACACGTGCTATTGACGACGGTTATTGTGTTGATGGTTATCAGCGACTCAACCTGGTCAGTATAGTACACGCACCACACTCACGTGGTGCCCACAAAAGTCGCTTTCAGCTTCTGCATGCTGGTCGCTGCACCACTGGTTTCAAAAATACGTAGTTTACATGACCATCATACCGTGATCCAAAACATGCGTCGCGTTAGCGTGGTCGAGCTCTAACTTGTATGGTTCGCAATCGACATGTTTTAACCTAACTTTGTACCTGTTCTACATGGATTACCTTCGCTCGACTATACCAGATTGTAACAATTTAAACCAGGTGACAGCGGAGCACCGTCTTGTTTTATCCTCACTGCAGGTACTTGGAAGAACTGAGTCAGAGCTACCGTCACCAGATGGAGCGTCTGTCTCGGTCATTCAACCTAACCAATGCCTGGTTGAAAGCGACTGCCCAAGGAGCTCAAGAACGTGATCAACTACAACAGGTAAGCTGGTTTCCACGTCGTGTGATTGGATCTGTTGTGGATCCACAAGTTCTTTTCCTCTCATTTATGGCTCGGTAGCGCGAGTTCTCTTTTTCTCCGTTTTCGGGAGGCAGTAAACGTAACTGACCGGAAGGTCCGTGGTTCGAACCCAACCTTGGCATCTAGACTGATCTGTCCAGGTTTGAGCAACTTGACAGAATCTCAGCCACCGTGCTTCCTTCGAGTGGCATGGCAGCTAGTCGTCGAAAGGATGCTACAGCTGAACGATTATATATCTTATTAACTTAATGTTGACACTGATGCCTCACGGAAATTTCTATTTTAAAATGCCCTAAAAAGAGGAAAAAAGCCATCAGGCAAGGGATCTGGTGCTAGCCTATCACAGGTATTCTGATAAATCTTCATCCAGAAGCTGTGAGCTGACCAAACAGGTACAGTATTTACAATCTTGTGGAGCGTTCATGTCTGAATACTCGATCCCCATATTGTGTGAGGATTTCAGGCACACGGACTTGTGACTCAACCAGCAGTCACCATCAAAACTACCACAGGGCCAACACCATTGTAGTTTTGCTCACTGAAAGTTGGTCTCATCTTTACAGCGCCATACCAGTGGCACATAGATCTATCCGGATAATCCGTTCCTGATTCAAGATGATTTGTCATGGTAGGTTTCACGTGTGAGGAAGAGCGCAATGGCTGTTGTTGTGATCATGTCCTATACGCAGTAACCTTACTTTGTCCCACTCGGACATCTTGTAGTGGGTGTTCTTCAGTTGCTTGATCGTGTTTTTTGGAAACCCTCGGTGAAATACGGACCCTGCGAATCACGGAATAAAATGACACCGTCCCGCACCGTGTATCTTCTGAGGGGCATGTTTACCTGTCAGCACGTTGCATGGTTGGGTGTTTGAGACGATTAGAAGCTTCGTTTCTTTTGGAAAGAGGGGAACTGCGTTCACCATCATGTCCTTGTAGTGCGTGCGTTCAAACAGGGGTATTTGGGTTTCAGACTCCTAGTCGGCTGCCCGTGTGGACTGATTGTGACCTTGTAACTTCACATCAATTGATAAGAAGCGCCAGCGTACAGTCCTCGCCCGTCGTGTTATTTATTGTGCTGAAATTCAGCCATTGTAGCACCAGTTGGCTGGGTGCGTGAGCCGTGAACAATTTCCAACATTCATTCCATTTGGAATATTGGTAGCTCGGGTGAGTTTATTGGTTGTTGATCGGGTGGCTGTTGATCTGTTCGCCGAGCTTGGCAATTGGCTTGCAAACGTTTCGTCACCATACGAGGAGACATCATCAGTGCGCAGACATCATCAGTTGCCATCTTTATTGCTCACCATTGTTTTCGGACCACCACGCAAGTTCATTCCATTCATTGCTTGTTTCATGCCGTATTTCCCAGTTTATTCAATCAGCCGCTGTCCGACCATCGTCTGCATGCAAACTGCTACGAATGGGAGATTTTATGAAGATTCAAAACAGTTCTCTTATTGGGAATGTTCTTCAAACCTCAGGTTTTTTTAATGAAATTTGGAATGTCCAGGTATCTTGCATTCATAGTTTCGTTGTTCTTTTCATGGGACCAGTTATGAGGGACCCGTTAGGAGGCTGAAAACAGATTGAGCGTTGTACGTAACCAGTTTAAAACTTTAATCGGTTAATGTACGTTTTTCAGCCGATGACAAAAATCCCCCTTGGTAGTCGAAAACGCTGAGCAATAAAATTCCGATTTCAGTGTGATGTTTCTTCACCTATTCGCCTAAACTTGGGAGGATGTCCAGTGGCAATTTGTTGTGTATTTCGGAGATAATACGGTTTTTTGACCGATCAGTGAAAAGTCGTTTGAAAAAGGCAACTAGATTGGGGTTTTTAAGTTTACTAAACAGGTTGTCTGCTCCGTTTCAGAATAGCATGGTAAACACTCGATGGATTTCCCAACATTTTCTGAAATTGTGACTTCCCAGTTTGCTCCGAACTTTTTCCTTGGACCTGGTCCCTTCGTGGACATCCCAGCTCCTTCCCAAATTTTGCCTTAATTTTCTTCAGGCTCGAATTGATCAACTCGAACTCCGTTTGGAGGAACTGCTGACGCGCATCAGAAACGGTTCGTTAGCGTCTGCACCCAACGCCTCTGTCGGTCTCTTGGACGATGCCGCCTCTTTACGAAACCTACAGAACAAACAAAATAACACTCTCGCAATCGAGATGTTCACTCCTCCGTTGCCTAATTTCGATCCACCTCCAGACTGGAATCCTTCGCCGTCTGTCTACTACGGTCAGTGGACCCAACTGGATGAGGATTGGGGAGACGAAGATGCTTTCGTCGAGACCGAAGAGGAGACTCCTACTCATGCAAGTCACGCTGACGAACCCTCTACAAAAAGTGGGTTACCACATAAGTCCTCTTCAATTAGTTGTGTCTTTCCTTTGCGGGACCACGCTGGTCGCCAATGTATCGACGTGCACACTGAAGAACCGGATAGCTGGTGGCAATATTTTCGAACTTCTTGGAATCGGTGCACCAGACTATTCCTCAGTTCCAGTCGATGGTTGTCACATGTGGTTTCAACACACACTACGCTGTTCGGAGTAAGTGTAATTATTGTTGCAATCAATTCTGTCCCGGGAATCATACATTTTTTGCGTGTGCGTTCCATTTGGAAACGTTTTTTGTCCCGAAACAATCACTTCTTTTTGTGCATATGCCTCGGCACTCCAAATTGATAATGGGTTTCCAATAATAGGGCGTAAAATCAATAGTGTAACGCGCCTTTCAACCAGGCTGTGAACATTACAGTCACAGAGATTTCCGAGCTTTTCGTTATAAGGATAGCTGTTTATGGCGTGGTCAAGTCGCTCACGTCTGAACTAAGTTACCTGCTGTAGTGGTGGGAGTTGTAGTTACAGTGCTTCCTCTGTTGTTGTGATTTGCAACCCTAGCGTTTTTCTGTTGTTCCGCCCACTATGGCACATCCAAAGGCGAGGGAGCTTGCGAGCTTTATACGGGGACAAAGGGAGATTGCCACATCTATGTCTTTTGGGTGATCACAGATCTTTTCTCAAGGTCAAGTGGTGCTAGAGCTGGACTACAAACACTCGATTCTGATTCGACCATATTCCTACCAATTGGAACACACTTTGTTTGTCAGGCTTGAACTGCCAAATTCACAGCGTGAGCTATCAACTTCCTCTTCTATCAATTTAAGCAACATTCTTTTAATTTTAAGACTACCCGAAGGATGAAACAGTGAATTCCGATAGTGTTGCTTGCTTCAAGATGGCCAAAGACCCTATAGGGATGAGTTGCAGTACGAAGGAATGGTTTTTACAGGTCCATTCTCTCAGGATGAATTACTCCCTTTTGCAATAATCAACCCCGGATGTAGCTCTTTTAAAAACGGGATCCTTCGATGACATATAGTTAAAAAAACTAGTCTGTTGACAGTAACATTCTCAGGTAGAAGGTACAGCAAACCAGGGTGATCTGGAGATGTCTCGCTAACCCTTGACCAAGCCGCAAGTGATTCTCATCCACACGTAACCCACTCCTGTCTCAGCACCTGACTGCCTTGCGAGCCGAGAAAGGGAACATGCGTGCTTCGTCCAGCTTTCGAGAGACAACGTCGTACAGAAACTTTGACAATGCACCGTCACACCGGTGGAGCTTTGGCAATCTACCTTGACGTGAAGGACTATTTACTCATATGTTTGTATTCGGAATGCCGTTCATTATAGCCATAAGTTGTGGGATGGATGTTCCACTGAATAAGCTTCGTATGAATGCTGATGACGGCGTCCAAAAAAAAGAGGAGAATGGGCAGGGCGGAATTCTAGCGCCATATTGCAGTGTTTAGTGTAGCTGCAAGGTCAGTGCTTATCCGGTGGTAATACTAATAAACACATCTGAGGTACAATTTTTTACATTTTCCTATTGAGATCTTGTGACGAGAATTCTTGTTATGGGTTCTCCTTGAAATTCGTCTATCTGTGGACGCCTCTTTTTAGAGCTACCGGAATGGAATCATTCATGTACTTTTATCATAGGACCTCACTTTTGTCGTATCCTAGTAAGTGTCTTGTTCGCCGGCACCAAAAGAGAAAAGCTCTGGACATCCAATGGAGCTCATCAGTACTACATATCTTTGTCGTAGTCAGAATTCGACGCTAGGATGACTTGTGATGCGTGCGCTTTAACACCACTTTTATGGCATGCACTGGATGCACCTGAATCGTCATGTATGAGCGGTAGTCATGTCCAAGCTTGGGTGAGGCGTGCGACCAACATCATGTACTATTGGTGAGCCATATCAAGGGTGTCACGCTCTTCCAATAATGGACTAATCAGGGAACAGGCTAACCAAAACAAATCGCCATGACAGGAGGGGTACTGTTCCATAAATCGTGCAGTTACTCGCCTGAGTGCCAAAATTAGCTACAACATTCTTGTCACGTGGTGACTACGTGTGCTTCCCAGACTAAACAATCCAATACTCCATTCTAGTTGGATGAGCTAATAGTGGACGTCCTACGACCGACACGTTCATCCCGTCAAAAGAGCTTTTTTCTCACCATAGCTTCACTACCACTGGACAGATTAGAATGCAACCTTTTCACAGCAGCAGCTTACTTTGTTTTGGAACGATTACAAATGATTATAAGTGACCCAAACAGTTCTGCCACACGATTGGCTACGCGCTTCACCCGCGAGTTGTAAAAAGCTGCGAACAGACTGAGTGGAATCAAACCTGAACCTCATGCTTGCAGACCACCCAGTCATTCTGGGCAGCTGTACAAGTTCCGTCGGACTGGCTGGAGGCGAGATTGTATATCGAATCGGAAGGCCCAGGCCAGCTTTCGCCAGCCTGCGACACCCATGGTGCCGATGTGACGTCAGTTTGTCTGTCCAGGGTATATTGTGCATTTCGACAGTGCTATCCATTCTGCTTTATTGATCAGATGCGTGGGGTTCACGCGCAGAAGACGTTAAAAAACTCTTGATGCGTCCGAACCTCATGGGAATCTTGGATAGGTCATACTGAGACACATGGACGAGCTACTCGCACTTCATAGGTTACGCTGGTTAGGACATGTACTTTGCGTGTACGACAACTGTCTATCTTGAAGAGCTGTTTTCCCCTGTACTCGGATTAACAACTGCCACCTCCCAGGATGAGGGTCCCGGGGCTCAGTTAATCAAGGGTTTGTGATAGTGACAAGCATCGTCCAGTCACGGTCAATAGTGGTCACGTATCTAAACTATCAAGTCCATTGTATAACTTTTTAGTTTCCCTTTTTTCACATAATCAGACTGACTCAACACCAACTAACTAGTTATGCTATCTTGCTATGTCTTCTCTGTTCTTCGATGAAATAGAAGCACTCGATGTGGCACCTTACCTCAGGTCTACTGAGAATTTTGAGAATTCTTGTTCATGTTCCTGATACACAGCACACATCAGTGCCAAGCAAGTCCAGTGTGATAGAAAGATCAGCTTGTTGACTTGCTTGCTTAGGAGTGCGGATATTGAAGGCGGCCAGACAGACAGGGCGTCGGGACTTGAAGATTGATTTCGAGATGCCTGAGGATATCGGCGCCGGGTGACGCACAGATGTTGCTTGCAAAACTGTTGCAGGACGAATGGAGTCATCACTCCTAAGTGCTGGGCCTACAAGGATAGAGTTACTAATGGGGTAGGGAGAGGGGGGAGAGAAAGCATGTGAGGGAGAAAGAACGGAGGCGTCAGCAATAGGCTGCTGTATGCAGCGATTAGGGCGACCCGTCTGATGGCAACAGGCGACAGCCGATGTGGCATGTGTTTATTTGTATATGTGCAGTTCATGTTTGTACGTAGTAAGGTGGCATTAAGTCCCTTCCCTGTTCACCTTTATTCTTTTCTTCACAATAAGGCTTTCAAATAAATCATGGTCGTACGCCAGCGAAGCATCGGTGTTGAACACTGACGTCACGCTGTCGATGATGATGATGACGTGGCCCAGCCACCGTAGCCAATGACGTGTGATCAGGTTGTTTAGAAGGAAGAGTTGCCCTACCTCAAAAAAAACACCTGGTGTACTCCAGCACCACTGATACTATTTTTATACCAGACCTCCCAATGCTTCAGAGCCACCGATGGCCAAACAGAATCTGTGAAGATCTGTACGCAGCGGTCACGTCTGTGTGCCATAAAGTAGAAACTCTAGCCGTGACAGCCAAGCTGACGTCAAATCGGGTTCACGAACGTCAGGTGCTGACAAACGCCGCCCTGACTTTCCCACTTCGGGAGGTGATTTCATCTTTTGTCATTCCATCAGGAATTACGCAGCTGCCTGGAAATGCAGTGGACCACACCTCCTTAATCCTCAAGATTAGACTACAATCCGTTCGAGGACCCATGAGGCGTCCAGGAGGCCACTGCGAAATAACTATGTGCATTGCGGTAGGCCAAATATCATCCGCAGGCTTCTGTGTTGGGGTGGTGGTGGTGGTGTTGAGACGAAATCACCCGAAAACAATAATAGAAGGATGTTCTATTGGGATGGTACTCTGTGAAAACTTTACTGTGAAGCTTTACTTTTATCATTTGTGCATTTCGTCTCCAATGGTATTCCTGACCTGCTGACCGCTAGTTGTTCCTTCCTGTTGACTTACGGCTCGACTGGCAAACTTACGGCTCGTTTCATCATCGATTTTATGAATAATGCTGTATGAAGAACAAACGACTTGAATATCGTTCCAGCTGGAACACTGGGTGGTTGTCATGTAGTCGAAGAATATTTCTAACGAGAGGTTGAATTGGGAGTCAGCTGCTTCTCCTGTGGATTCCATCTTAATTCGAAAATGAGTGTTTCCGTATTTCTGTCGCAAGGTATATTATCACCATAAATCCAGGTGAGATGGACGAACTCACGGTTCCCTGTGTTCAGAAGTGTTTAACTTGAAGAATCAGGTTTTTTAAAATCACCCTTTTGTCCCTTCAGGGAATAAGTGCCATATAATCCAAAGGCGTCACATGTTTTCAGGCTTAAGACCATGCAATAGCTGCTGAATAGCAGGCCTCAAGCCTCATGTTCCATCACGAACTAGATCAATTTCTCAAACGTCTATGAGCAGTTGGAAAGCGATGGGAATATACAATTGCCAAGCCTTTTGACTTACCGGATGGTTGGGTTTTTCCAACCCTTCGTTACGATCTGCCTGCTTTGCTCGTTCTTTGTTTTTATTCAGCGATGGCGTCCGTGCTATGTCCTGACCCGTTGTTTCGCCCATTCTATCCAATCGTTAATGATTTCATTGACAGATGATCTCCATGGCTTGTGTTCACTTCATGTTTGCACTCACGTCCCATGTGCTAATTTACCTGATTTGGTTACGGCCCCATGGACGAAAATTGAGTATGCCCCCAAGCGGATCTTTCACACTTATTCAGTCACGGTCGGGGGAGTGGTTGCTTACCCAGAACCCCACCCACAAGACAGGCCTCATCTCGTCAGGACGATCACAAAAACCGACGGTTCCCGGGGGAACAGTCGCAATATCCTGTCGGGGGAGTAAAGATGTGGTTGATTCGACCCGACACAGTCCAGCCGAACGAAAGATTGGTGTGGCGCTTGTCAAACCATCCAGTTCCATCCCACGCTGTATCCCCTCAGCACAGAATCGCAAGGAAGCTACGTCCCCTGGTAATATCGAAGTAAGTTGTTCAGCTGAAACTTTACATAACAGCATCGACCCCCTGCAAGGAACCTTTCAATCCGCTCACTGGCCTCTATCAACCTCCTTAATGGTAGCATACACGACATTCGTTTGCCCTTGACAAATAGGCGAACGCATTTTGTCGAACGATGATATAATTTCGCCCTTTAGGGGTTACTTTCTGGATGGGCATGCTTTGACGACATGTGAATTCACAAGTATATTTACACAGATATTTAGTGGTTTTCAACAACTGAGGTTGATCAAGCACGACGACCTCCGAAGAGAGTTCTCTCCCAAGCGAAATTGAAATAACTACTTCTTTCTAGCGGTCTGGGGAGGCAGTCGTGCAGTATCCACCTTGCAGGATGAAGTATTGTATTGTCATCACATCGGGTCATCACGGTGACATCGGCGGATTGGTCGTGTTTTATAATATACACTACTAAAAATTACACATAGGCTGTCAAACCATCAGCTGATCATTCCAGGTCAGGTTGCCGCGCGTATTATCACATCCTCTTGCCATTCCACTTTGCGGTGTACCATACTGAAAAACCTGACCAGCCTCACCTATATCAGGCCGATTCTCGTTGAGTTTGATGACTAAACATCTGTCGTGGATGTTAGGTTGAGAACTAAGCCAGTTGCAGTGAACACGTGATCACCAAAAGTGGGCGTGAGAGATAGACGTAGTAGTATGCTAGATATTTAAGTAGGCCCAAGTGATCAGCGGAGCGCAACTCTTACTGTTTCTCGGAAGATCAGTAGCTAAATCTTATAGATTGTTGTGTGCAACATTGTTCTGTGTTGACTGGTCGTCTTGCTCTGGCAACAACGATTTATATCTGAACCCTTGCCATACAGAACGTCATTGAAGATGTATCGTATCTACTGGATTGAGCCAGCGGAAGACCTTCAGCCAAACGGTCACGCAGAAGACACTCCCAGATATGGATGCATATCCTTTGCTTTTTGTAATTCCTGCAATCGAACGGTCTATTACGAGTGAAGTGAATTCCGAATCCGATTGGTGCTATTCACGATAAGTGACTTAGATAGACTGGCTGGATACAACCAATGTTTTTTTTCGTGTTCATGTCTGCTTGGATGTACTCGTGTATAATGGCACTTAGCTAAACACAGTCGTTAAAAGCTCTGAGTATCACGCAAGAGACTGGTATCTCACTACGTACGCGACCGGAAAAACTGTCAAAAACACAGGGCTTGCGAAGACAGTTTGACAAACTCGTTGAAATTTGCACGTGGTTAACTGGATCTGGTGATCGAATATGAGATTGAGGATCGATTTACTAAGGTGCGGATTGGATCGGGTCCCAGCTGAGCCACTTTCTCAGTCTACACGCAGATAGGGTGCGTTCTTCTGTTGCGATTGGGGTTCGCAACGGTAGTAGCCGATTTACTTCTCCTCTGGGTAATTGGGTTTAAAGTGAAGCTGAGGGACTGAGGCCCTACCTACCTTCTGAACCATTTTGAAAAATTACTCGGCGATTTTGGCTTTGTGAACTTTTTCAGCGACTGGTTCTATCGGGGCAATCGCGAGTTTTTTGTGTCCCGCTACTTCTCCGTCATCGCTTTGTCTGAAAAACTAGTAAATTCGATCATGCTACTCAGGTGACTGTATGTCGCAATGAAGGATAAATCACCTGTTGCAGCCTAATTGGATATTCGTCTGTTACATGGACAGTCTTCATGTGGTTGAATGGATTTGTCAACAATAGAATGTACAACTTGGTTCACATTTTGGCATTCTTGTGACTGCAAATTGTTTTCCACCCTCTGCTTCATCTCAAAGTACCACCAAGTTACACCAACCGATGCAATTGCGAAAATCTCTCAAGTTTCCTCGCCTGCGTTTCCCACTACGTCATCCACTAGACAGACCAACGGTGGTCTCAAAGTCAACGGGTCCATGTATTATGAAAAATTCGTACCTTCGACCCATTCAGCTACCCACACTTTGCCTCGTTCCGTTGGGAGCCACTTCTCCAAAGTGCAGTCGTCCAACACAGGTACGTGTGTACTTAGGTCGGTTCGAAAGGATCGCCTACTGTAGACCGAATTATTTGTCCCGCGCCTTGTTTCACGCACATCCATTGCAGTCGTGTCTGGTGTTTGTACCTTACCGTTAACCTTCGTTTATCGTCATTCCCCGGAACTTCACTTCTATAGTAGGACTGTGTTGAGCTTGAAATCAGCCGCACCTAATCTACCGTCACCTTAAACGAAGTTGCCATGGGTCGGGAAGCAGATTGTCATTATAGTCTCTCGGGCTCCTGGCGATCTATGGTAAGCTAGTTGTGAGTTCTGTGGGTCTGACTTGTAAGCCCATTCCCTGGGTGAACTGTATGAGCCAAGTGTTTAGTCTTGGAGGTTTCTGACTGTCCGTTCTCTCCATTGGTATCTCATCGAATTTCATTGAGTTGCCGAGCATCATCTGGTTCCAAACATCGGTTGATGCAAGGCGTTTGTGCTGTGTCCAGTAAGATAACTCCGAACGAGGAAATGCTTTGTCACAGTCAGCATTTTTCCCTGTGGAACTGATTCACCGTAACAAGACTCTCGGTTAGAAAAACCTCTGTGTGTTGTCATCTAGGAAAGCCTTAAGGAGGGCGATCCTTGTGATCAATAAAAACTGTAAAACTGTCTTCACAACATAGCTTGTTCATCCCGTGACCATTGTCGCTTTACTTTGCTGAATATGTCCACACCGGATGACATGGGCATCACACGCACCAATCGTTATGTAGCTAACTTCAGTTGACGTTGACCAGTGCGCATGCTTCCGTGATTTGACTCAGATCTATAGGTGTGCTGGCTGATGGACGGTTGGTTGTTTCTATTTACTTGCTTTAGTCAGTCATGCGTCCGACCGCCAGTGGATTAATTGCCTCAGTTATGTCACATTTCTGTTGTCATGAGACCATAAGTAATACTATCACCGTGATATCCGAGAAACAGGCGACGATCTGGCTCATGTATTTTGTCCGGGAACCTTTCGACTAAATTTTCCCAGGAGGAGTCACTTAGGATTCCAAACAAGAGGCTTTATTGGGGTATGTGAATGACCGGTGCCTTAACCGGTAGTTTACATAAATATCAACAACTTTGTTTTGGGCATACCTTGCTCGGTCATGAGGCCTACTCCACCGAGGTCATCGTATCAAGCGCACTAAACGCTGCGATATTACTTTATTTGAAATAAGTAGTTCGGGAGACGGATTAAAATGTCATTCTCCCGAACTCCCGAATAAGATTGATTTCGCTACAATAAACTCTAGGTGCCTTTACCGTCAGCGGGAATGCTGTATTCCATTGTGGCGTGAATCGGGGAACACATGTCATCAGAGGTAACAATCTTGACATAAAAGACTTCGTTGGCGGGTTGGGGCGAAACGCTTGCGGACAAACAGACCACCTCTGATCTGGTTCGGAATTTCCCTGTAAATCGCTGCTTTCAAAGATTTATACATTGATCACCAACGAAACATCTTCATAACGCTGTTAAGTTTTTTTTCGGCAAATTATTAAGCACTGATGAGGTGGATTTTGGACTTCAGTAAAAGGCAAACGCGTTCTGGCCTCGGGGTGGTTAGTCAGCGTGGAGGGTGAGTTTGGACGTTCCTCCACAATCAGCTGAAAGTCTCGTTGCCTATTTTGCCATTGATACACTCGAATCTGATGTCTAAATACGTTAAACGATGTCTGAGTGGTTAATGGTGCCAAATTGCCACCGAAAACCCCGTTATCCAAGCGATAGCCAGGCTGAAGGACCTTTTGATCTGGTTGTTATAACGTTTTCTGTCCTTTCCTCCCACACTAAACTCCTCACTGGATAATGCCTTTATGCTTTATGCAGATTTCGTCTGTCGGTAGATTCCTTCCTTCATGAATGACCTCTATCCGAAGTCAACTATCTATCTCCCGGTGTTTTGGGATATGGTTTTTGTAAAATATATTACTGAGGAAGATAGATTTGTTTGCGATTGGCTCGTTTTTCGTACGTGTCGAACAAAACCCCGGTGGACTGTCGGATTAAAGAGGGTTTTCTGTTTTTATGGACTACCATCTTCGAACCACATAGGTGCGGTGTTCTCATCTTCTTTTATAGTTGGCCTGAACATCAGTCATCACATAACTGTCATCCTGGGAGTTGAAACCCATTCCATAAACAGGGCGGTGTGGTGATTTCCTAAGGTGACATGCAGGTCTTGGAATAAGCATAACTGGGGTCGTACCAAAGAGGCACGACTGCCCGTTCTGCAATAATTTGCCCATTCTGTAGTTGACAACCTAGGTTTTTAAACACAGGAGTCGTTTTACTAGGTCGAAGGTGTCAAGACGGAATGTCTCAAAGTGCCCGTATCATGTGACTATTCAGTGGTACGTGATGCTCTTTTAGCATAGGTAAATTATGATTGATGCACATGACATTAGCTAGTGGACAAGTCCTGTCAGATGGAGCTCTCGTTGTGACGAATTTATTCATCTTCTGTCAAGGAACGGTACAAATTTAAAGAGCCTAACGCATTGAAACGAGCTGAAGCCGTCAAGAGGACCAACCAACCATAAATGTACCTTTTGTGTTGTCTTACGGCAGATATCAGTAGGGGGAGGGAAGTTCTCGAATCATTGTGGATGAAATTTGTGTGATTGTCTGCGGATGCTTTTTTTGATGTTTTTCCAGTAAAAGTGAGAAGAGACTCGGTAAACTACCGAAGGCCAGCGTGCCACCGGCTGAAGACATTACTGACCGAACCGAATGAAGGCAGTGAGATGAGAATCTAGATGAAAGATTGCCCTTATTGGTGATGGTGAATTCAAGTTTCGTGAACCTCCACTAACATAGCTTGCGCACGGACCAAACATTCTTTCCTGTACATCAAGGGGCGAGTTGGCCCAAGTGGTTAGAGCGCGAATTTATTGATCGGAAGGTCCATGGTTCGAACCCGACCTCTGCCTGTCGACTTCCTCTGTCTAGGCTTGGGCAACCTGGCAGTATCCCAGCCCTCGTGCTTCCTTCGGGTTGCATGGCAGCTAGGCACCGAAAGGGTGTAACAGCTGGATGATTATTATTATTATTTTTTCTTCTGTACATCAACACAATGGCAGTTTGTTCTGGCTGCCATTTTACTCATTTTTATCTGAACTGGTTGTGCTAGATGGAAGGTCGACATTATTCCGCCACATACACACCCTTTCAGATCACATAGAAATATAAGTATCAACCGTTCAGCTGCAATACCCTTGCGGTGTCCAGCCGTCATGCGACCCGAAGGAAGCACGAGAGTTGAGATGCTGCTAGGTTGTCCAGGCCTAGAGAGGAGCAGTCGAGATGCCGGGGTTTGGTTCGAACCACGGACCTTCCAGTCAGTAATTTTTCTTCTCAGCCACTGAGCTATATCGACCTCAGATTGCAAAGCACCTATCCGTCTTATGAGGCCCGCCATTGAGCCCAACTTGCAAGTCATTTGTGGATTAATGAGCGGCTAAATCGATTCGACATCTCGGCGAACTTTTCTTGGTAACCACCAATAACTTTTCGTTGCTTGCCGGTGCCACCAGGTGATGCTTTTGAATTTTTAGATTGATGGCAGTGCATAAAACCTAACACTAGGACTGGTTGTGTCGATTTTTTTAACGTCCTTAAAAACATACTTCCTATACCTCGATCCTCCCTAATGTTCAGATCACAGCGCCTTATTCAGACCGATTCTCCGCAAACCAAAGACGCACAGTTCAAACAAGAGGAGATTCGCCATCTTGATTCAAACATGTAGAATTTGCGTACGTTGATCTCAGCAGTACTTGTAATTTGGTGAGCCGATCGATCTCAGTGTTGAAAGTTACAGCTACCAGTCCCGCTGGAGCGTGACCGACAACTGCGTGACACCGGAGTAAGGTCAAGAGGCAGCAGTTAATTCACTGTGTCTTCTAGGACGACCGGTCAGAAAAAAGGTCTAGCAGTGTGAAATTCTTGGATTCGGCTGTTGGTTAGGGTTTTGTTCATGTTGTGCTAACTGGACCAGACGCTTGCCAAATTTTCCCAACCACCTCTGACAGGACCGTTATGAAACGTGATTGAGCCCCTCCCAGAGGTGCACTCAACGGCATATTTGGGATTGCATGAAAATTTGTCTTGAGGATACAAGCCGGGCAGGGGAGAAACTGGTTAAAAAGTCATACAAATTCCGTTCAGGGTAGCCTAAGCTACCGTGTTCGGTGTAGAATCCTTTGTTGAAGATTGCTTGATATTTGTTGTTAAAATGGTGTAATCTGATGGGTGTTCGGAAGTATATTGAACAAAACAGCAGGCAGGAACATGAGAGACAGACGGAATTATTCGGAGGAGTGGCTTCTGGGTGGGTATAGGAGAAAGACGCCTCAGTATATAATTGTCTATCAGCCGTGCAAAATCACCTTCCGGTTACAGTCTGTCTGTGGGACAAATTAGCCATTGTGATTCCACATCCGCCACATATGCGGAGTCGATGTTTGAAACGGCTTGATTCGCCAATAAACCTCTTTATCAGCCAAAATATGGTCCGAAACCATGCGGGATAATACTTCGAGCATTATGGTGATTGTCTTCTCGATATGTTCGAGAGTAGGACTAGTTACAAGTTGATCAACAGCGCATCCGCGTAGGATCTTTGGTGTGTGTGTGTGTGTGTGTGTGTGTGTGTGTGTGTGTGTGTGTGTGTGTGTGTGTGTGTGTGTGTGTGTGTGTGTGTGTGTGTGTGTGTGTGTGTGTGTGTGTGTGTGTGTGTGTGTGTGTGTGTGTGTGTGTGTGTGTGTGTGTGTGTGTGTGTGTGTGTGTGTGTGTGTGTGTGTGTGTGTGTGTGTGTGTGTGTGTGTGTGTGTGTGTGTGTGTGTGTGTGTGTGTGTGTGTGTGTGTGTGTGTGTGTGTGTGTGTGTGTGTGTGTGTGTGTGTGTGTGTGTGTGTGTGTGTGTGTGTGTGTGTGTGTGTGTGTGTGTGTGTGTGTGTGTGTGTGTGTGTGTGTGTGTGTGTGTGTGTGTGTGTGTGTGTGTGTGTGTGTGTGTGTGTGTGTGTGTGTGTGTGTGTGTGTGTGTGTGTGTGTGTGTGTGTGTGTGTGTGTGTGTGTGTGTGTGTGTGTGTGTGTGTGTGTGTGTGTGTGTGTGTGTGTGTGTGTGTGTGTGTGTGTGTGTGTGTGTGTGTGTGTGTGTGTGTGTGTGTGTGTGTGTGTGTGTGTGTGTGTGTGTGTGTGTGTGTGTGTGTGTGTGTGTGTGTGTGTGTGTGTGTGTGTGTGTGTGTGTGTGTGTGTGTGTGTGTGTGTGTGTGTGTGTGTGTGTGTGTGTGTGTGTGTGTGTGTGTGTGTGTGTGTGTGTGTGTGTGTGTGTGTGTGTGTGTGTGTGTGTGTGTGTGTGTGTGTGTGTGTGTGTGTGTGTGTGTGTGTGTGTGTGTGTGTGTGTGTGTGTGTGTGTGTGTGTGTGTGTGTGTGTGTGTGTGTGTGTGTGTGTGTGTGTGTGTGTGTGTGTGTTGTATACTGCGTTTCTTCCAACATCTTGACAACAGGTTAAACAGCGTGATTAACTCGCGACAGACTAGAGTGAATGCGATTCGCTTTAATGCCAACAAATACCTGCGCAGAACGTGCTATTCACCTTTCTTGCAAAAATTACAGTATTCGCACACCATGTGACGCATGTAAGTGTTGGACATAGCACAGGTAGACAATTTTTCTAAAATTCTACATTAATGCAACGGTAGATTAGGTTTGCTGTAGTAGTCCGAATGACTACTCCGTGTCCGGTTTATTCCCAGAACTAAACATCATGATTTTCATAGACTTCCGGTCGGTATTTCATAATGAAGCGTCAACTGATGTCACGAATAAACCGGAACTCGAGAGTTCAGCGCATTTCCGTTTGTTTTTCTGTGTTCCTGCTCTGTTTACTTTCTGCCGAGGAAGGTGGCTAAGAGATCTGACTAACCCTTGTCGTTTTGACTCACCCCCCAGAGTGGGGACTACTTAATTCCCACCGTGCCTGGTTGGAGATGCTGCAAGATTGGCTGCTTATCGATGTCGATGGCGTTCTTGTTGCCAGTCCCTATTCAGAATGCCTGAATGTGTGTCTGGAAGTGTAGCCACCTCGAAGCACTAAGTCCCCTCCTCACTCACTTTTTATTCTTCTCTTCATAGTAAGGCTTTCAAATAAATCATGTTTGTACGACAGCAAGGCATCGGTGTTGAAAACTGGTACTATGTTGTCGATGATGATGATGATGATGATTGATGGTGGTCTTCTCATTCGAATTTGGAGCGTCTTACGTGATATTGAACTTGTTCGTCTAGAACTACTCCGTGCACAAACATGAGTTCTGCGGATTACAGTGTTTTCACGTGATTCGCTTTCGTTCTGTTTTTGTACTTTTACCACGTAACCGGTTGTCCAAACAGGGAGGCTCGACGACTGGGGTCAGTCAGTCGGCCCACGACTTATGAGTAGCATTGAGGCACACTACGACACCTTGAATATCGTTCCAACTGAAACATGAGCTGGAGCTGAAACATGAGCTGAGCATATTCAAATGAATTTCTGTGAAAAATAAATGGATTCGTGAGTGTTAATCGCACTGTGCGTAGGAATGAGCGTTCAAGAGGTGAATGAGATCATTGCAAATTTAGGATAACGGTTACCCTGGTTGATTTGTCTCACACCGAAACAGTCGAACCCAAGCAACTTTTTCCGATGCTCCCTTTCAAGGGCGACTTGGTAACTGAAAAGTATTTCCACAGCGATAAGATCCACGTACAACTTCGATGTTTCTTCTCTGCGACCATGAAATACGGACTAACGGCTAGTGATGACCTCGTCGATGGATTTCTGTGAATTCAAGTGCGAATGTGGTGCCAGTTACGTGGGTCGTACAACGTGGCACTTGTCTATGCGGATCAGAGAACATTGCTCAAAGTGGTTCGCTCTATTCCACCTAGTCGACATGAGGCAAGTCGTTGACCGGAGCACTCCATCTCGTATCGCGTACCACAAACGGGGCCAAAATAGCCAGGTTACGCAGCTTGCCATTACCGAGGCTACTGCGATCCGGCTGCCCACACCCGAACCTTATTCATATAAGAGGTTTGTCCTATCTCTTCAGCTGAACTGGCTTAGTGTTCTCCCTTTTAACAATAGCACATACCGGGCCATATTTCTCCGATCAATATCATGATCATCATCTGACTGTTTCCAATTCAACAGCTTACAATCGTATTTTACGATAAAGTTATCCCAATACTGGAAGGGAGACAGTCGTTTTATTCATTATCAATAAGGTTGCTGTATTCGGAGAACAGAAACAGTGCTATTGTGTTCCGTTCCTGGATGTTTTCTGACCCTGGCCGTGTACTACTTACCTCCACAGACTTTCCCGTTTACATGCCCCGTGCTCCCGATCCCTCCGCGAAATTTGTCCAAGCTCAACACAAATCGATCGGTGCTTCGGTACGTATTTTTTCGCACGCAGTGCCTTACAGAATTCGTTGACAAATAGTTCATCTTATCCACTCATATCTCTTCAAATTATTCTGCCCTGGGAATGACAAGTTTGATCGGAGCGCGCATCCATTTTTCCTCTAATACTTGTAACTTCAAACGCAATTTGTTTGTCTCTCTGTCCTAGAAGTCTGCTCAGTATTACCGAGTTGTAGTGAGTTGGGCTTTCAATCCCATTAAGCGTTGCATAAGCTCTGACCTAGACTGAGACGTTTTTTTCGAATATCATACAGTCTTTAGCGAAATACACACATTTGCATGCCAATTTGGTTTTGACGGGAGACTCACCTGGAACCCAGCTTAATCTCTCGTTTATGACGTTGGCGGAAACTGGGCGGCTGCGCCTACCTGATGAGCCCCAAGAAGAGTGAAACCAGTTATGGGCTGTCGAAGAGTTTTCAGCAATGTATTACGTCTATACAATGTATCGCGATATCTCGAATATTGTGTCAACTGAAACATGAGGCGGCCTGGTGCAGCACATTCAGTTGCTGCACCATCTGGGTTCCGGGTGAATCTCCCGTCAAAACCAACTTGGTTTGCAAATGAGTGTATCTCTCTGATGCCGTGCAATTAGTGTTCAAGTAGAACATAAGGTTGACAGAAACTTTAGGACTTGTTTACCTGACGAGCCCCAAGAAGGGCGAAACCGTTCATGGGCTTTCGAAGTGTTTTTAGAGACCTTATAGGTAGTGTATTTCCTCTATGATGCAGTTTTCTGTGAATTAATTGACTTTGCAATGTTTTGTTGTTCGTTACGCCCTCTGGTGTAAACCCTTTCGATACTTGATATGACGGATCACAGTCCGTCACGGATATTGTGCCAGCTAACCATGACGAACAAGAAAATCAGAGGAACTCGCAGGTTTGACTTTTGTTTTGACTTATGCCAGTTTTTTTTTATTTCTCTCACTTAAGTTGGGAGTAGGACAATGGCGAAATATGCCATCCATTAGAGTCTACATCTGCCCATATCACGTTGCGTCTTCATTCACTATCTCTCGACCTCTAACCGGAACCTCGAGATAGACCTACCGTAACCAAGTCCGTTGTTAAATTCTTGATCTTGTTGCGCCACGTCATTGGCCGATTTTTTTCAACTTCCACTAACAACTTTGAGTAGTGTCCGGCGAAGCATTTGACGGTCACGCGTTCGCAGAATGTTTCGCAGCCACCCGAGTCGCCGAACCGAAATCAACTCCTGTACTGATGGGTTAAATGGAACTTGGACTTCTTGGCGAGACTTTTCGTCCCTTACTCAGTGCTTCTACCAGATATAAGCAATACTGTGTGCACGCCGGCTTCCCATGACCGCGAGCTTATGAATGTCACTGGGTAGAACAGGCCAAGTTCCACAAAGCATATAACAATACTGCGTTCCTTCATGGAAAACTGCGTGCTAGTCTTGTGTTGGGTGTACGCAGTGCTCTTTGTCCTCGATACGTCCAGGTGACTCAGCTTTCGAAGTACATAAATTTCTTTCTGCCACTTCTAGTACATCGCCCCGCAGGGTGACTGCAGATTGAGGTGTTATCCAACCTTGGAGTGTTATTTGACGTCTCGAAGGTGCTCACCGAATCGCGCAGTCTCGCTCGTAAGACGATATAACAAATTTTGGTTTGAGCCACAGCTATTGGTCAGATCCGTAGTTTTTGTCTTTGGTAGCACAAGAGTCACTGTTTAGAAGGGTCCTTTGAAAAACGCCGTCGGCAACAGAGTTGAAGAGGAACGAGGAACTACAGTAATCTTGTTACAAGTCATCAATGACAGGAAATAGTATTGAAAGTTTTGCATAGTCCCAAGCTTATCTCAAGCACGTGTCTGGCACCCCATACTTAAATAGACAGTCCCATAAGACCTTTCGGTCAGTCGAATAGAGAGCCGCACGTACATCTGGAAAGCCCAGAACAACCGGTCTCTGACAGAAGTTATAAGGCCAGCGTAGCCTCGACAGAGGTGAAAATCGACTTGTTCCTCTCTTATCTGTTCACCACGCCAGTGACTCAGCCTACGAAAGCCAGGAGTTTTGGCTCAGTGGTTATCACGATTATTAAGGACTTCATTTTCGACTCTCGGGGCTCTGTCGACTCACCCAAGTATGGTGAGAACTTTTCATCAGGTCAGATCTTGGAGGACACACCAGAGTTAATCCGCTATGAAGCCAGTCAGAAAGTGGTCACATCGTTTCACATGCAACTTAACTCTACTGGTCTACTGGTCGTATATGGCGAAGTCCAGTACCGGAAACTATCTGACTGTAACAGGACAAGATGCAGTCTGGTGGTATGACGCCGCTTCACCATCGTGATTCACATTTTCTTGCAGCTATTTGTCGGAATCGTAGGTTCACGAAAGGGTATCCGTCATCACAGACTTTTCAGGAGCTTGCGTAGATGGAGCTTTTGCTTAAACTGTAGGTAAATGGACATGCACAATTTTCTATGGCTGTTTTCTGGATAAAAGTGTCCCGCTTGGCACTCAATGAGAGCTGTTCTGAATTAAATCTAGTCCCGGACTGTACAGCTACCTGACGCTAAATCCACCAAGCATGCATTGAAGGTGACAATCGCTGTACGACTTAACTCCGCTCAACATTACCTACGCCTTGTTGCTCACTTTCGCTTAAACAACCACTGGTCACCTTCACTGAGCAAGATAGAAAGTATCGTAGAAGAAAATCGTGAGTGGACCAATGAAGTGGTGATAAAGCTATTCCTCAGTCAGCCAATCATATCAAGAGTTATCAACTTTGAAGCACTGATGATGACCCCACGATTGGTGATGAAACGTTTGCCGACAAATTGCCATGCTGGGCGATCGGACCAGCATCCATCTAATCCATAACCAAGGAGTCTCTTTCAAGTCTGTGGTGATTGGTCGTCAAGTATTCAGCGCAAAACAACATGGGACAACAGTCAGTTGGAACGAGGATTCTATCGCTTGTCATCCAAGTACAAGTCCACTGTCAGTTCGTCAGGAGTTCATTTCAGTTTCGTTACCGGGGTCAGTTTGAAAGGTACTCTTTTTCGGAGAGTGCATGTTGAGTTCCGGGAACGCTGGCTGCTGGGGGAGCTATCCGTTTCGCCGACTGTGACGGTACGCGACATGTGGTTGTCCCGCTCGCTCAGTGATACATTTTAACTGGACTGCTTTCTCCTTGCCGTCGTTTCTTTCGTGGTGGGATCTCGGAGCATACCGGGCAGTAACTGCGCAGCAGGTGCGCCGTAGACTCTATCTTAACTGTAGAGTTCAACACCGCTCGACCGTTTTGTCCTTTTCGCGACTGATCCCTGTAAGAATCCATACCGAACTCAAAAAGGAAATCCGTCGACTTTGAGGAAATATTTCCGATTGAGTTACTATTGTGTAGTTCCTAAAAGAAAACTATACTCACTGCCCTTTTTCGGCTTTTGGTTCTACAGGCATATATGGCTTCATTACAGTTCACCATCCCGCCTGAAAATGAGGAGATGCTTTGCATTTTGAAAATACACCGTTTTCTGTTCCCATTGTTTCACCTCTGTTTTCTATTGGAACTAACTCCCGGAGTACTGTTCTACAAACCACTTGGACCTGTGGTTCATTTTTCACGATTGCATTCTACGGAATGATCACACACACAGTGATTTCAACCAACGCTGGGATCGATTTTCTCGCGTTATTCTTATGTGTATATCCTTATTACGAGCCGGTTCTACAATTCCCTTTGCTAATGGATTAATTTAGCTAATTAGGTTATGGATGCAAGACGAATCGATATTTCAAAAACGTTAGTGTGTCTAGCCAGTCGTTCGAGTGTGTATCGATACATTTCTGTTTGTGGGTTTCTTTAATTTATGTATTCGGGGCAGGAGAATACGTTTTTTCGTCTTGCTTGCCAACCGTCTATTGATTTTCTCAAGGTGACCTTGAAAGGTCATTATCGTTTCCACATTCATCTTGGCTTCTAGTTACTTAGTTTGTCATACACCAGGCGCAAATTCGAGCTGACAGATTTGCATGTATGGTTTTCAGAACAAGCAAATGGTCTGTCGGTTGTTTGCCTCTGTCTTTTGGAAATTTGGCGATCTACTTCTTCGCCTAGCTACGGTTTTGGTCTAATGAACTAACCATAAAGTATATATACATTCTTCTTTACCGGTCTAACCGGCAGCATTCAGTAACCCTTTTTCAATCTCCTGCAGACGCGAGCATTGGTCCACGATGCTCTGAAACGGCTTGCTACCAGTTGCTGATCCACAATTAAAGGTGGAACCAGCTGTCTATCCTTCGTTCCGTGCGCAACACTATCTCCTCTCTCATGAAGGCACACAAGTTGGTTTCCCTTGTAGCTTACAAACGCCAGAAGAGAGGAAAGTATGAATAAAAGTGGAAGTCACGATACATACAGAGTAGAATGGCGTGGTGAGAGATGGACGTATTGATTGGTGGTAGGAGCGGTTAAGTTGTCCGAATTGCATCACGGAACGGAAGAACAGAAATACAAAACCACAAAGCCCGCCGGCCACCGTTCAGGTGCCCCATCTGTGGCGTTTCTTCGTCTCGGCGTGACAGCCGACTCATATTTTCCTGGGTCCCTTACCCTTAATCTCATGTCTTGCTCGTGAATCCCGTAGGTATAAGTGAATCCTTCACACTTCGTCACTCCACGTACCTTTGGTTTGAAGACATGACTCGTTCAGTTGTGCATTTTGTCTTTTGGAAGAGATCTCTGCTGTCTAGATCTAGCTCAGCGCGATTTCGATCAGCTTACTCAGATTAGGTTGTGTGGGGAGATGAGTCACAGAATGACCACACCGTGTTTTCAACCAGGCATACGGCTTTTATTTATCTTATGCAATAGAAATAACCAGAATTCCCACGGTGTCAATCGGCCAAGATGACTCACTCAGCTCATCCTATAGATTATTGTGAAAGGACTTTCGATCTCTCCCAAACCGCAAACTTTCCTGTTTAATGGAGAGCTTGTTGTTGAAAAACAAACTTCTTTGACCATTTCTATCGCCTCCTGATCCTCAGCTGCACAATCCTAATTCTCTTTCAGCCATCAATTAGCTGTCCTTCTCTGATCACTCAACATTCCACCACGACGACGACCGAAGGACAGGGTAGTTCGAATTCTTCCACCCTCACTTCCAGGAATGCCCGACGACGACGTAAACGATTGGAACGAGCCAAGATGAATCAACTTTGCTGAGCATCACAGTGACCAGATTAGGAACCGTTTACTCTCAGGGAGATCATTCGCATGTGTGCGTGTCTACTCTACTCTATGGGTTATTCTCGTGCTGATCTTCGCTGAAATGGCATTTTTGTTTCCCCAAACCTCTTCATTGGGTTATTATACCGGGCAACGTGTGTTTGTGTCGTCTTGATTTCCTCCGACTTTTCTGTTCCCAAACCAGGGATTCTCATGCACTGTACAATCTGGGGTCCTAGCTTCCCCCTAGGATCGATTATTTCAGATATGAGAGCACTCATTCCTTTGTCTTGTCTTGCGCGTTAGATTACTTGTAATCGTGCCCATGCCCCGGCCATACCAACCAGATTCCATCGATTGTTTCCTGGTTTATCCAGCGCACACATTTTAGTGTGCTCCTCTCGTTCCTTCAACACGTGTGCTGTTTTCGTGTGGCGGTGCACGACAACCTCATGAGTGAAAGTTGCACTATTTTTGAAGAAAACCTTGCCAATGACGTATTTTTGCATTTTCTTATCGACACTTCGGATATAGTAGCCACGTTTGGCTATAGTAAGCACACGACATCTCCGCTTCATGGTTTTCTCTAAGTGGACATCGTTTCGACCAGACAACAGCTATCCATGCTCAGTGATTCGTGGTACTTCTGTCTACTCATAAACTATCAGTAGGCTGTTTAGAAGGAAGCAAAAATATCTTTCGTCACGTGCACCTGTGGGATGTACCTTCGGGCTGCTACGCATATTGTACTTTACGTGTAAGGTAAAAGACAATCTTGGAGGTAAACGTAACCATTCTATAAGTTGAAGTCAGTGTACTCAGCTCACAACGAAATCCGAATTATGGTGCACTGATTATCTCTGAGAGAAATTGAGCGAACATGCTTATCTCGGTTGCTTCAACTTACTGTACTTATTGGTGACGTTCATTGTTCCATAACACACTCCTGGCCGTTGTACCTATAAACGTTATTGCGTGAAACAGCGCGCTATCAGAAACCTCCATGTGGTTTTGATTTGCTGATAAAACCGTTCGGACGAAATTATTTTGTCGCTTAGTGCAAACGGAAGCTGTGAAACCACACGGGTAGGTTTCACTAAAAGGGGTTTGGTCGACCAGAGAGGACTCTTTTTCACAACGTTTTTTGGTCTCCAACTGTGTTTCTCCCGATGAGTGTACCTAAACGTTTGGACATTGGGTCTATCGCGCCGGTGTGTTTCGGGAATATTATCACCACAATTCTTTGGTTTGGGAGGATCATAGAAAGCGGACGGAAGCAGTCACTGTCACGCTCCGCAAAATGTACTGCAGTCCACCCGGATGTCGCGTTGTTGTCTTCGCAGTTAGGTTCCTCTCATGGGTACCTCTCTGGTAGAATAGAAACGACCATTAACAGGGTTTCAGTGCACCAAGATGGAAGAAACATTTTTCCTTGTATAACACAACAAACAGAAGCTTGCCTAAAGTTTTGACAACCCACGGTCGGTTTTTTTCTTATTCGTCAACTGTACAAGCAACGTAGTAGACTCTTTTGTCCGTTGATCTGACTCAGCATAAATCTCTCCTTCAATCGCAGGTGCCACTCAGAGGCCACCTCATGCACGATCTTCATGGCATTGAACTGTATTTGCTAGACAAGACACACTGTTTATAAAGTTGCCGAAAAACCCTTGGCAACCCACTGTCGCTACCAGCTTTTCGGGGGATTCTAATGACTTGGTCAACAAAGGTTTCCGTCCACTGGTCGGAACACTTATTTATTGCTGTACAATCTTCATTAGAAGCTCTTTTATCACATAGAAATTACGTACAGAACACTTGAGAAAGGAAGAAAGCTGAAGCTTAAGTCTGAAGAAGAAATGACATGTTTTCTGAACTCCTTAACTTCAGCGCTGCTAGACCTTACTTTGTCTCGTCATCTGCACTTGATTACTTCAACACTATTTGGTGTTGCACATGTTCCACGACACCTGCCGCCTCCCTGGAAGAGAACACCGGATTTGAACTGATCAGTGGTCAATGATACTGTCAGCAGACATGGCCCAATCACACAGTCAGTGGTGCTCGAAGCTATCTTCCGTGTGTAGTTGCCCTGAAATAAATGATCATGCCATCGCCTCCAATGCTTTACTGTGTCTCCCTTCCACTTTTCGGTAATCGAGACTGTAGCAGTTGTAACCAGCGTACCTTTGGTGCATGGTTTATGGTTGATAAACTGAAGTGAATGCGCCCCACGAACCTGTTTGCATATAGACCTAATGCACAACTCATATAGTTCCTTAAAAACATCATAAACGAGAGATTCAGCTGGGTTCCGGGTGAGTATTCCGTCAAAACCAATTTGGTATGCAAATGAGTGTGTTTCGCTGGTTTGACTATGTACAATGAACGTAACCGTTTGGGGTACACCTCACACTTGAGTGATTGACCTAACAACCACTCATGCATAAAGACTGTCTTGTTTCTCAAATGCTGTCCCGTTATCTTACGGGTTAGCATTAGTTCCGGTAGTATTTCCCACCCACCCCCCTTTATGGCCGTGTGCCAACATGAGATTTTCCGCATAGAACGCCTGCCGCATGAAGAGCTCAGTTATCGTCCTACTTTTCTGAAGTAATTGCCTGTAAGGAAGGTACCACAAAGAGAGTGATCTCTTTTCGAAGCGGTCCCTTTGTTGTACGAGGGGAAACGGATGTGATCTAACACGAGTTCTTCTGCTTGTCACTTTAATTTGTTGATTCAGAGGAGGTTCATTGACTCAAGATAGCTCAGTGGTTAAGGAGAGAGCTTACTGACCGAGGGATCCATGGTTCGGACCCAATCTCTTCATCTCAACCGCTCTGGTCGAGGCTTGAGCAGCCTGACAGTATCTCAGCTTCCCTCGGGTGGCATGGTGCACCTGCACCTCGGGTGCTAGGTACCGAAAGGCTGTTACACTTGAACGAACGGTTCATTGGGTGCAGTCACAATAAATTCGTATAAGTTGCAAACCAAATATAAGAGAATAGTGTTATCCATTCGATGATACGCAGAGCTGTGTCAGCCAGTGCACATTGAAGAATATTTTTAATTTCTTCTCCGCTTTGTATCTTCATTTTCATTCGTAGTAAAGCCTTGGAAAACGGATCCACCGATACGTTTAATTACGGTGGGTCCCGTACTTTTTCGAGAAGGATTTCTTATCAAAAGGTTGGATTCGGCGGTCGATTTTTCTTTAGACACCACTCTCTATGCTACTGGAATTTGTCTCCAAATCCTTAAGGAAATGGGCCCATTGTTACCGCCGGTGGATTTCAAACTTCATCTAGTTACTCATTCCTCACTCAATTTGGGGCGTTAATCATGATCAGGTGTGAAAATGGCCAATGAAAAGTACTTCTGATGCCCTTTTTGCATACAGAAGCTGTCAAGCAGTCCAAAAACTTTACTGAACCAGTGTTCTTTCCCTCCATACGGTTGCTGAGTTTAGTGAGCTGATAAAACTATCGACCAGACGCAGTTCTCATTCTAATTATTGTCGTATTCACCAATTGCTTTTGGTTTATCACTTATCTTAGGTTGCCTTGCCGCGTTTCTGGCAACAACCATTCGGCAGCTGTGCAACACAAAACAGACTTGATTGGCATTCATCATTGCGCAGCTGCTTGAAAATTCGGGGTTCAGTGCTACTGATTTAACTGAAGAAACACGCGAGACGAGTCGCTTGATTTCAGACTGTTCAGACTGAAACTCGCACATTCATCGATTTAGACAGTTTTTGAAATGTTTGCCCAATTCATTATAACTCCTGCGAAGGTCGGCTAGTGGTTTGGTAGAAAATAGTATGAACATGTTTCTAACAAATGAGATTTTCCATTGTTGTCTGTTTGGGGAACCAGCACCACTCTGTTCCAGTGTAGGCAGCTAGATTTATTCAGGCGGAGTTTGCCCTACCTGAACAGGCAGGATTGATTGCATTGAGTAAATCAATCCCATCCTTGAGTTAGCATAATTTATCCGCAGGGAGGACCTATTCTGTGGTTGGGCACCACCAGTGTGGGGAGTTAGGAGCCCGAAAAAGCGCGCTACCCGTGATCTATGAGAGACAAGCGTACTTTGAGGCGTTTCCCGATATCAAACTGTCCGACCTAAAGCCGTCACCTTGTGCTGGTCGGACTTCTGTCCTGCACTCATCCTGCGGGCCATACTGGTTGGAACTCAGTTCCTAAAGGTTCAACCATGCCAGGAAGGCCAATGGGGAGCAGCCTGACGAAGAACACCGAGTCCCCGTTTTGTGGGTAATCGTATTACAATGCAATCTGGAGGTAAAGTCGTACTGTCCTCTGCGATAGGAGTGTGAAGGCAGTAAGGCGTTTCCCCCAGGCGACCAGCATGTTTGTGGAAGCAGCAACACTGCCTTCCCCCGAAGAAGGACGGGTTAGAAAAGGTCGGCCCTGACAACCGCACACTCCGATCGGCCAACGGTTGACTATGACCGCAGGCGCATTCAATACGGTAGAATTACTTTTGAAACCAAAGAGTCTGGTGCTTCTCAAAGGGCACCTGCCGTGCGCAGCTGCACCAGGAGTGAGACAGTAATGCCCTACTCCCTGCGCCCTCGGGCCAGGCCGGCCCCCTACAGCCAAGTAGGTCAGACTATTGAGTCATTGGCTCCGGGAAGGGTCTCCCAAGAAAACCTTAACAACCGCTGTCTCGCCTTTCAGACTCTTAAGTCCTCGAACAAAATCCTGCCACTGCCTTGTGGGTCAGACTTTTGAGTCGAAGGCTCAAGGTGAGGTACCTCAACTCAACCCACTTCTTCGGCCTGGGCCCTTGCATATCTTTGCTCCCCGGCCTTTTCCCCTACAGTTCCTCCTCACCCATCGTACAATTCAGTGCAAACAACCCATCTGCCAGTCCCCTGGCCACTACTCCATGTCTACACCTTCGCCCAAAATAACCACTTACTAAACTCAAAAGAACTGATCCTTGCTGCAGCCTTTAACTGTACTCTATGTCAATATGGGACAATAGGCATCTCTTGTGGAAAGTGCTTTTCCTCTCTCTAGATGTATGTTGTGTCTCCGAAACACGCATACAAGCCCCCACTTCGGTTGTGTTTCTCAAACCGCTTAGGACGAGCTCAGATGTTCCACAGTGCACTCTTCGGGTATCTGGTGAACCTAACCCAATGGCTCACTGTATCTACTGTGTGTGAGTTAAACTCAACTCCAGGTTTGAATGCACTTTACTGGACTGGATCCCGGTTAACAGTCGTCTTTACACTGTGCGGCTGTCCGTCTCAATGAAGACCACTGCAAGTCGTATCAGCATACGCCCCGATAGGGAAGGTCGGGTTGTATCGGGATGGGTTGCGACTGCTTCCACTAGCGAGAAGGACGGATATCGTAATCCTGGCGGGTGAAATTAATGCCCAAGTCGGACGACCAAGTCCGGAAGGAGCACAGTTAGGCTGTAGATTTGGAGTCTCTGCTGGGCGTACGGACAATGGGGAGCAGCCTCTTCAGTTGTGTGCAGATCATCGTCTGTTCCTTGCCAGTACGAGCTTCCAACATAAGCGCTCACATCGATTTACTTGGAGGCCACCTACCATAAGACAGTCGTGGAACCAATCGGACCCTGTGGCCCTCAGTTACCGATGGAGAATCTCAGTTAAGGATTGTCGTTCCTTCTGGGATACGCAACTTGACTCTGATCACGCCATCTTGCGGGCCTGGTTAGCACTTCGCTTCCCGTCAGCATTACGCTTGACAAAGAAGTGCAGCTCCGTTCATCAACTTCGACAAGTTTCGACAGCTGAAGAGTGTCGATCTGATCTGACTCAACTAAATGAACACTGGATATCTTCGAGATCAGCACACCTTATTGCTGCCTGAAAGACCATACCAGCAACTACCGACTATGATGGCTCACGCAGATCCCTCAAACGCCGGATAATCAGGAGCTTGAAGAATGACAGAGAACGCTGGTGGTTTTCGAAGACCCAGAAGATGGAGAAAGTTTTCGCTGCAGGCAAAAGCCGCGCCCTGTTTCAACTGATTCGATCAACCGGTTAAAGGAAGGCAGACGTCAGTGAGACAATATGCGAAAAAGATGGAAAGGCAATTCACTTTCTCAGTCGTCATCTTGAGCGGACTGAGTACTTCAAAGAACAATTCAGCTGATCTCCTTCAACACAACTGCTGGAAGGACCAAGCGGGCTCAAGTTGGGTTTTACTCTGATTAAGGATACATCAACAATATCTTTACCTTGAAACAAATTCCTGATCAGTGTCACTCCTTCAGACGTCCCACGCTGGTCGCTTTTCTTGATTTGAAAGCTTGGCAGTCTGGTCATCGAAGGTGTCCCTTCCGAATTTCTATCTCTAATTAGGGCGCTGTATGCGAACTCCTGTAGGCACGTATGAGTACGGGGCAAACTTTCGCCTGAGTTCACCACTCCAGTGCTGTAAGAAGACTGTCCTCTCACCTTTCCTCTTCAACTTTGTTATTGATATGCTGCTTGAAATTTCTCTGGCTGTCTCTGGAACGTCGGGAGTCGAAGTGCTCCCGCACAGATGTTGAGTATGCAGACCGTATTGCTCTTCATGTTTCAGGCTCCTCAAAGTTGTAAACCATTTTAAACAACCTAAAAGGCTCAGTCGCATGATTTTTCATGCACTTCACACTTGCAGAGTGTAGAGTACTGCTACAACATTGGATTGGATCAAACCCGAACATCATGCTTGCAGGCGAGCCAATCAACGTGACAGATAAATTTGTTTACCTGGGCAGTTGTATAGGTTCCTTTGACTGACTGGAGGTGAGATTACTTCTCGAATCGGGAGGGCCGGGGCAGGTTTTGCCAACCTCCGACACCTATGGCGCCGACGTGACGTCAGTTTCTGTCAAGGGCAGATTTTACACTGCGTCGGTATGATCCACACTGTTTTATTTATCAGAGACGTGGCCATATTGAAATTCAATCAATTTGAAAAAGTTTGGAACCGATTAAGAAGTCGTCGTCTCAGAAGGGCTTGGTAAACAATCGGTAGTTTTTAATTCGGCAACGCTTCGCTTTCGACACAAAAGCTTCATCAGGCCAAGTAAGCGGGTCATCAAGCTGGCCAGGCTTTAAGGCAGACGGAGAACCAGTCAGTAAGACGTCTTAATATTAGCGCAACGCAAGATTTTGGCAACCACACTAACCGACAAGAGCCGTTAATTGACACTCAACACTGATCTAGTTCCCCAATATGAAGGCATCTTACTGGTGTGAATATCGTTCTAATAATACTTCTGTCCGCTTCATGGATAGTGTGTTTCTCCGTGGTCGAGCGCATTGTTTCCACAAAGCGGAAGGGTTTTGTGTCACTCCATATTTCGGTAGTCAATTGGAACCTGAAATTTATGACCAATTATTGGAGGGAATTCAGGGTGAAGTGTTGAATAGGTTCAAAATCCGCCATGAATGGAATCTTAGATATGTGAAAACTAATGCCATAGAACTTAAATTCTGTTGGTTGAATTGTTTAAATTACACGGTTGGATTGTAAATCATTTATCAAACCAGGTGAAATGTTGCCTACTGAGTTGAATCCATGCTTTTTTGGCTTGTGCTACGGTTGATTGAAATTGGGCTGTGATTGGTGGTTTGAACTAACAGTTTTAGTGATTAATTAGTTCATTTGGTCTATGGTGGATCGATGCCTGGCCAACTTCTGACCTTGGTTTTCATAGCTCTTTGCCGACATGAGTTCCCGGCTGATTTCTGTGCATCGATTTTTCGATCAGATAGTGAGTTCCATTCGGCTATTCTGACTGAGTTGCTGTTGGTCTAACCCCACTGGGTCCGGTTCGAAATAACTCTTGGTGAAGTTTTTCGTGGAATACCACATTTTCAAGACCTGTGCTCCACGTTTCTCCATGTTCTACGGTTTAAGGTCCGAACCGCAAACGGCAAGCTTGCAAACATACCAGCTGGGTCCAAGGCACAGTACATAAAGAGGTGAAGTCCAGTATATTCTGGGTGCTAGTCCATCATCACCGCTCAACTAGATACAACTTGAAGACAACTTCAACCGATGTCTGCCTTGTACACAATGAGAATGTCTTGTGTTGAAGCGTTTGCAACCGCATTGTTCATTGGAGGGATCAGCCAAACGACTTCTTAAAGCGCGAATTTACTGGCCGGAAGGTCCGGGGTTCGAACCTAACCTCTGCATCACGACTGCCCCTGGACAATCTGGCAGTATCTCAGCCCTGGTGCCTCATTCGGGTGGCGTGGCGTCTAGGCACTGAAAGGGTGTTACAGCTGAACAATTTCTTTGTACGAATACTAATAATTTCATATCCATAGGCCGCCGCATGGTGTCATCCGTCTGTTCGTCTTATTTTCTGGAGACAACAGGGTGAGCAAACGAAAACAGTGACCAGCTCAATGCTGGGATGCGTGTATCTCATTAATTTTGGAGGGTGTGGGTACCTCACTGTTGGGCATATTCTTTGGAGATAAAGCCTTTTGCAATAAGTCCGCACCATCTATTAGGGTCTTTTTCCTCCATGCTTGTATGGCTGTTAAAAACCATTTTCCACTGTGATGGTTCTTTTGACAGTGGTAGGTGAGCGGAAAATCCTGTTATTTTAAAAGGCGTGCTCACGAAACCTACCGGCCAGCATTTACCTTGGAGGGTGGGCGCACCGCTATTAAACATAGGGATGAAAAAGCGAGGTCTTTAATTCCTGTGCGAAACAGTTCTCTCCAAAGACTGGGTCAATGGTTCAAAAATTGCATTTCAAAATCTCCTTTAGTTTTGATCCACTGTCATCGCGTCCAGTGAACTTGAAGACCGAAAACGTCTTCACCCTGATAACCGATGTTTTCCAGTTAGGCGAAAGGAACGACGGCTGTCATCGATTGTTCAGTCAGGCTCTATTATTCTGACCTGCGTGCCGCTGCAAATAGACCGAACTTTATCGCGATGTAGCGGCCCATGCACCTCTGTGATCGCTGTGAGCCATACTGGGATGTTCCACTTCGAAATCGCGGAGTTTAACCTACCAGGTCAGTCAGTGGATAGGAGTCTGGGAGACACAGTCTACTTGGTCATCTAATTTGGAGGCTCAGTGACTTGTTTCTTAAAAAAGCCAGTACTACTGTGATAGTATACCGGCATTCACCTGCTGGCTTGTAGTGAGGCATCTGAGCCAAAGACTGGTTGAAGGACTTAAACGTCCTCCTATCTCGGCACCCTGAGAGTATCCCAGCCCGCTCACAATCATGAATGTCACAACCTTATGTGTAGTGCATTACGTATACACGTATCGCGATACCTCGAACATCGTAGCAACTGAAACATCAGACGGCCTGGTGCAGCATTCAGCTGCCTGGAAACATCACAAATGAGGGATTCAGCTGGGTTCCAGGTAAGTCTCTCGCAATACCAAATTTGTTTGCAAATGAGTGTATTTGTCGTAATCAGTCCAATTTGGGTTCAAGTGGAACATAAGGTTGACGGAAACTCGGGGACTGCGCCTACCTGATGAGCCCCAAGAAGGGCGAAACCGGTCGTGGGCTGTCGAAGAACCTTCAGCAACCTTATGAGTAGTGCATTACGTAAATATCACAACTAAATATATCGTCATACTACACCAGCCGTCGTGCGGTGTGAGCAGCTTAATTCTAAGTTTTTTTTGAGAGAGAAATTAACTGCGGCCAACAGTATCTAGTCCGTTGAGGACTTCACTCATTTTAGAAGCAGGCGCCTGGAATTAGAGTGGGCGTAGAGGACCCAAACGATTATCAAACTCTTCTCGTGGATAAATAATTGCACCAGCTCAAACTAGGCCACATCCAAGGCACAACTGGAACCCATCTGGCGCATTGCCTGCGAAGTCCAACCGAACTATCACATCATCATGATTTCGGTCAGGAAGAACTTCTGTGCTCATAGCTCTAGGTGTCCGGCATCGAATCCAACTGGTCGAAAACTTTCAGCAACCTAATGGGTAGTGTTCCTTCAACTGATCTCTGTTCGGTTAAACTAACGACACTGACGATAAAGTCGTTTTTGTCAACCTGGGAAATTCCACATTAGTTGATGTAGTTAAACGTTCACTCTGGCCTTAGCCTCTTTTTTGGCAACCGATCATTCCCCAGTCACCGATTTTTTAATCGTTCAGTCGTCTGCGACAGGCGTATTGTAACGCAAAGTAAATCAAATTGGTGTTAACGAGAGACTCAAATTAAACTCTTGTTTAGGAAGAAGATTGTTCAGCAGTCATGTAATTATAGTTGGGCGAAAAATGTAAGGAGGTACTCACAAAATGATCGACGTTATCCTGGTGTCGGTTTTCCAGTGAACAGAGTATCAATCTGGCGGCTTCACCACTGTATCGCCATTATTACCAAAGGCGATGTGTAAGCCACCGTGATCTGACCGGTGGTTTGTGGTCAGCTTTGCAATTTAATGTGTTCTTGACAGGAGGAGCCCTTTCGGAGAGAAGCCACTTCCTGGGAAGTCTTTAGGAATCTATCCCTCCAGCAACCGAATATCTTTTCTCTTTTTTGTCTTTCTGTGTTGACAATGACGCTACTGCACTCAGTCAACAGACCGAAAGCAGGTTTAATTACTCTATCCGTCATCAGAACTTTGGACAAAAGCCCCCTCTGTAAAGTACGGATCAGAATAGAAACTACTGGAATTCGTTGAAAATCCCCAGTGATAAGGGATCTTTCCAGATAAACCCCGCCAAATAAATTAACCCCCGCCACACAAAAAGATTAGAAAAAGAGGATATGAAATTTGTACTTTTAGTTTTCATTGAATAGGGTGAAATTGGGACATGTCATTAATAATTTGCATGTAAAGGTCCTTTTCTGTACCTTTGCCTCCAAACGAACTCAACAAGTAGCTGTCCACTAAAGATCGGTGTGTGCCACATTGGCGTTTATTCTGCACCTTGTAGACGTGCCAAAGAGATTCGATCGTTTGTGTGTGAGCTCCAGTCGTTGGATCCACAAATTTTCGGTATGATTAACCGTTTCATGAGTATAGTTCATGTCAATCATCGTTTCAATTCCTTGGTATGATGCCCACTTATCGGAGATGATGATTGGGCCGGGAGCGATGCAGGCCTGGATTGTGTCCATCAAAGTTCCCGCAGTTCGATCTGGCACTGCATACATGAACACCTCTTTAGTTTCCCGGCAGATCCCTCCGAAAATCCACTGCTGGGGAAGGCACCCCTGCGTGGTTTTTACCGCGAGATATTAGCGTTTCATCGATCTCGAAGTGTAGACCTGGGCCGCCGATAACTGTTGTAGTCTGTAATAGCCGCCAAATTTTTGGACCAGCAATAAATGAATAGAATTAATGTCCTAAACTCATCCTAGACCGCTCCAGCCAATTTCCCTTTCGAAGACCGATTTCTTGCCCATACTGTCGGGCATTACACCTCCACCTGTCAGAAACAGTGGAAAGTGTCATTTGGTGGCCATTGTTGCATAAACGTTGCTGATGGATCACTCCGTGGCTTTGCAAAAACGTATTGCCGTCTCCTTGTCATGAACGAGAGTTGAAAGCGTCAGAAAGTTCATTTAAGGTTTTACGTCCGAACGGAAAATTTTCTTGCACAAAATGAGCCTAGATGCGGATAGGAATTGTTTTCATCAAAAATAGGTCAGGGTTGTGTGCGTACATTAAATTGGAGCTGGCAAAAAGTGTCGGGGCTTAACTTTTCGCACATGCACTTTTTGCATTAGTGGCGGGTCTTATCTGGAAAAGATCCGTGATAAGTTTCGATATTGATAGTATTTCCGATACGTGTACGTTTTTGCTTATTAAGAATGTTTCGTTGCGACGACATTTTGGATTGCAATGGTTGCACGTCATGAACTGCTTTTCATTCCTGCCAGCTCGTCGTACAACCACAGTGACAGAATGAATTATCCTGGTTGTTTCACCATATGTTCTCTATCGTCCCCCAGAAACAGCAAATAATAAACGATAACAGGAAACCGGTAAACCCGGATATTTCCTTTTCTAGATTGATTTTGAGAGGCCGGGGCGTGCTGAAAACTGAATCCTTGACATGGAAATATTTATTACCAGGTTCTTCGTAAGTAAACTAAGCTTGACTTGATGTCGGGACGGTTCTGTCCCTTTTCGTATGGCCTTTTGGAGCATTGAATAAATCTCAGCCGAATGGCCAAGGACCGTTGGAATGCTAGGTCATCCTTGCTGGGAGTTTGTATTTGGTTGGACAGTCCTCATTCCTTACTGGCGCCATTATGCTAGTTAGTCCGCCTGAATGTGAAGAACTACTGGGCTGGGATTCACCCTTATCGGAGCTTACTAGCCTTGTATTCGTATGACCCTGACCATCTGATTTAGGAAACGAGCGTGCTACCATGCCAACGGCGCATGCCAGTGACAAATGAATAGACGAGTGAGCGATGTGACGAATGGGTCCAACGGCATAGCAACTAACCTGTTTGCTACTGTGGCGCACCAGCGTCTGTCATGTCACAACTCCTTTCTAAGTTCGTAAATCGAAACCTTCGTCCTTGCCAAAGAACTACACCAGAAGTACCTCACTATCCCCATCCGTACCTTTAACCTGAAACATTCACCTCTGTCGAGAGTCTTCAGCGATTGACCTAGCCCTAGTCTCCACTTGGCTCGGAACGCAGAAGCGCCATTCCATTTTTGAGGTTCATCAGTGATTTTTACCTATGGAAACCTGAAGCAGATTCGAACAGAAAGCCCTCGGTAGAAGGTTGAACAAAATTTGAGAGATGGTTGCCTGAGGGTCTGTGTGATAAATAAATACTTGTTTATAATTTACTACCGCTCAGACTAACACAAGTTGAGGTGGTCTTGACTGAGGATTCGGGACAAGACTTTACAGGGGACGGTCTACACCACCTGTTAGAACTTTTTCCGTTGCGAGTGGATCACGTACAGTTTGTTAAGTTTTGTGGCATTTCTCTTTTCCGTTGATTCATGTTAATATCCATGGGAAATCGAGGACCTTTGTTAGATTTTTCCAGATGTTTTACTGCGTGACCCTTTTGGAAGAGACTAGTGCATTGTTTGGTGAACATACCCCCATAGAAGCTTGGTGTGAGTGAATCTCACTGACCAGATTATATGGAGCAGGGACGAACATTCTGTTGGGTTTCATGGCAGTTCTGTTCAACGACAAAAGAGGATTACTCTCGTAAGTCCCCACCAACGCCTTCCAATACAGCCATATGGTTTTGGATAGTGCTCGTGAGGACCGTTCTATGGTTGGTCTAATCGGAAGACGGATTTTAATTACAACAAGCTGTCAAACCAAAACGAATCGTTTCTGTCTCGATCTTAACAGACTGTAATATGGTACGGCGCTGATGCATATCGGTATGATGGATAAACCTGTCTGAAGCGGTTGAGTGAGCACGTGGAAAAAAATGACTTCACAAACCAGACAAGTTAAACGAAAGTTATCCAACGCGGAAATTCTTCCGATTATCGCATCGCGTGTTAGCGAGGGTGGACAGTATATGCCATCTATCTATCTAGCTATCTAAGATCATTTGTAGTCACGTGACAACCGTGTTTATTCCTATGAATGAAATCGAAAGTCGTTTGTGATTTTTGGGCGCTCCGCACTCCTTTTAAATAATGGTCCGTCTTGGGAAATACAAAAGATTGTTGAACCAAAAAAATAGAGGTACAGTTCTGTCTCTGGGTATATTAATTCTTTCCATGGTTTCTATCCGCGCCAAACAGAATTATGCTAAGTTATAGTTGAATGCTTGACCAGTTATGTAACCTGTTGTCAGCTCACAGCCTCTTGCATCCGCTCATTCAAATACTACCATCGTTGGCCTGTGATACAAGTGACTGTCAATCGAAGTCTTGTTGTCAAACGAGTACTGAGAATTGACCTGATATGAGTGAATGAAAGGTCGTAGTGGACTTTGAGCCTGTTTGTTCACGGGAACAGACCTTGGATAGCCACCGCCGGATTTGGATCGATCGAACAGCTTGCAATAAATACAGAGGTAGCGAGTCAGTCTGTCGATCAACAAACATTGATCACAAACGAAGTTGTTGTTCACATGAGTATGATGTCGACTGACGAGGATTTGAATCGAGAGTGTATTGAAGAACATAATAGGTGAGCAGTTAGATGGCTAATAACATTTGCTATTGATGATATTTACTCAATGTACCTCGTTCTGTAGCACTCTATTCAGGCATCCGCGAAAGTCCAGTCCTGTAAAAAACATGCACCGTGGAGTTTTAACTGACTTTTCTGAAAAGATTAAAAGTTGAGCAGACTATTTGATGAGTTAGTTTAGAGAACGACTGGCGGGTGTGGTGACCCACGGTCACTCTTTGGTCCTCACATGGATTTAGCGCTACACGGCCGAGATTCTCAGCCTACGACGCACTATAATACCCAAAATTTTTTACAGATACTGAACCTTGGCAGTTGATCTGTTGATCTTTTCGCCGGAAAGAGACGGTTGAGTGACAGCAAGTCTATCGCCAAGCTCGGCACACAGACTAACCTCACCAGTGAACGCATCCGAGATACCAGTATTCCAACACACCAAACTGCTTTGAGATGGATTTCGGTCGCGCGTCTGCGTATCGACAAGTAAGGGGCTTTCCCCCAACATGTTAGACACCAGTCAGTAGGGAATTTAGAGTCCTCTGTACACAGATTCCACACCCAGAAGAGTAGCAGCGGTTAGCTGAGACCTGCGGCAGACGTAATAGGTCACATCGTTTTCTTGAGAGAAACTACTCACAAGGTTGTTGAAAACTCTTCGAAACCCTTTTTGTCCAATCGGTTAGGCGCAATTCTCCAGTTTCCGTCAACCTTATGTTCTACTTGAACCTAAATTGTACGAAATTAACGAACTACACTCATTTGCATACCAATTTGGTTTTAACGGGAGACTCAACTGAATTCCAGTCGAACATATCGTTTATAAGCTTGTTCAACTACACATGCTGCACAATGGTGGCCTCATGTTTCACTTGGTTACGTGCTTCTGTGTTGCGCAGGTTACAATCATGTGTCTGGTCTAACAACTATTGTGGCTGCTCATTAGCCAATAATTTGGTTAAATTGAATGAGTATTTATGCATATTGACATGCTTTGTACTAATTGATCACAAATGTGGGTGCAGGAGATGATTACCACTAAATTGCAAGCTGATTAGCACAGGTACTGACAAATATGAATTTATGTCACATGAAAAGCGGTCGTACTAGGTTCGGTATTAACTGTCTTGCTGTTCGTTCTGGGTAATGTATGTTTATCCTTTCTGGAAGACAGGCGTTTCATCTGCCCTCTACATCACATCTTTCCTTTTATCTGGGGACCATTTCTACAGAAGAGGTCACTCTTCGTTGGATATTAGGTTTTTTTGTTGGATTTCACTGTCTTGGAAGGGAATTCTGACAGATCATCCTACGGACTACGTTTCGATGTGTATTTTTGTTGATAGTATTCCTTAAGAAACACTGAAATCATAGACATTTGTACTTTTTATCGCATAACCAGACAAACATGCGTTCCTACAGGCTACTCATTAAGAGTTCGCGGGATGGTGCCTTGGCATCGCAGACCGAAGAATCTTTTGTGCGACTGCAAGATATACATACTGATACTTGGTAATGTTCAAAAGAGATTTCTGCTTGTCAATGAAGCTTATCTGTACTGAAAAGTCGAGCAACACTACACAGCTCTTTCTTCCTTATTGGGAATCAGTAGCAGTTCTGTGTCCAACCACCGGCCGGAAGGTTGCGGATTCGAAACCCTCTGAGTTTCGCGCTACTGATTATTCCCAACTGGGATAAAACAGCTATAGAGTGTTTCGCGGTTTTTCAGCGTAGATTGGCCTTACTGCCAGAATGAAATCTCTGTTGAACAACCATTGTTGCCAGATTTTCTCGCCAAGGCTCTAATGGATTGGATGCGGCGTTTTGTTTCTGTCTGAACAACCTGAACCCGAAATGTTTCATCCGTAGTCTTTTCTTCGACTCAAGGCTATCCAAAATCTGGGTTGAGGTGCTACATTGTCTGAACAGTTACTCACTAGAATCCGCCACCAAGTAACCCCAACAGCAGACATACCACCTAGAGACACGTCATACATTCCCCATGAGCTTGCTGTTAAAAACCACGCTACTTTAAACATGGTCTCACAGCCAAACCCATTGACTTTACCTCGGAACGGTGGTAGCGATAAGCCACTTGGTTGAATGTTTACGTGAACGAGCCTTGACTGAACTGAACGACAGATTCAGCCGGATTCAGCTGAGTATCCCGTCAAAACCAAATTTGTATGCAGATGAAGGTATTTGGGGAATTCCTTCCGATTCGGGCTCAAATAGGTGATGACCGTTTGTCTGCTGTGCTGGGCATTTCAACCGAATTGAGATCACCAGTACATCGTTAGTCGAACTGCGTTTAGATGTATGAAACTCTGGTTTATCTGTTCTAAGCCTCTCAATCTTCACGAGTGAAAAAAGCGACCGACACTGGAATCTGAACTGCCGATTGCTTGGTTGAGTTTCTGGGGCTGAAAAACAATGACCTGCATTACGTGCGTGTATAAGAAGAAACCCTCGAAATTGCAGTCAATAAGAAGACGACCTTGCTCTGTGGAGAGAATGCAGGAATCCCCCGATGCGGCAGCTCACAACGGATGCCACAATCTGGGCGAGTTTAAAGTTGGCATAGCCGGTTAGTTACACTAAAGTGTCCAATTCCTGGAGACGCTACCCTCTATCCAAAAAAGAGTTTAAATTCACGATTGTACTCTGGTTCCAGCCTCAGTCAGAGCCAAACTGTCGTAGCTGAAGCAGTCGAAATATAGCTAGACTTCTGCTTCAAATTTACTTCACGGTCAACTGGATGGGGATGTTCTTTAGCATGTGGTTCTTACTTATCAGGAAATAATTAATTAACAGCTACTAATTTAATTACACCTAATAATTGTGGCCAGTGGAGCCAGGATATTGGTAAGCTCTCGTTCAAAACCAAGATAGAGTTTATGCGTCCAGGTGTGCGAGTGGATAAGTTTACAAACTACCCGGGTTCCAAACCCATGTGGGAGTCTTTAACCTGGCTGCCGTCCTCATTCTGATGATCTCTAACTATGCTTTTTCAGAGAAAAAGATGTAGAAACGAACTGGCTTGAACTTTAGTTTGTATTTTATCTAAGGCGGAATTTATTCTAGGATGCTGTGCCCAGAGGGATCGGCAGAAAGACGGTTTTTTGAAGGAAGTCGAATTCATGGACATACCCATCAGCCTTCAGTACCATGAGGAAATCGAACAAATGAAGCAATTGGATGAGCCTGCGTATAAAAAAAATATCAGGGGCTCAGGTTTTGGAACCTTTCAAAAGACACTACTGTCGGATGAAGTGCGAAGCAATTGGATGAGCCTGTGTATAAAACCATCAGGGGCTCAGGTTTTGGAACTTTTCAAAAGACACTACTGTCGGATGAAGTGGAGTTCTAAACTCACATGAGATAGACTGCCTCGTAGAGAAACTGATCTGAAGAAAACTTTATATCCTATCCTTAGAAAGCTTATTCACACTCAACTCCAAGACCAGTTAAAGCTTACTGAAAATCGGCATGGCTTCGAGAAGCACCCAAACTACCCGACGTAATGTCCCTCCAGGGCTCACTGTGGTCAGGCTACACAAGCTGGCCAGATAGCTGGTCGAAATTGGAAACCTCATCCATGAAGCTCCGACAAGGCAATCCGTAGAAGATGCACAAGTTCTGTGCCAACTTTGAGTGCGTTCACAAAGTACCTTTTCTATACATGTCGTCACCTAGTTCCTTTTCATCAGACTGCAGATTTGTGTGATTTTATTGTCGTTCACAAAATTCCACAGATATTACTTTAAAGTATTTAATGTATAATACATATTATACATCACATACATATGTAATATCCATTTTCCGCATGGAACTCACTTCGGCAGTGATTTCAACTTTGTAGAATTTGGCAGTCCGCTTCGACCTTTATTAGCAGATGTCTTTTCAGATATGAGTAAAAAATAGTTTTCTGGTCATATTTCAGATACAGCATTCTATAGGCGATAGGTAGACGACGTTTTAGTTTTACCAAGCTGTACTCACTTTGTATATCTCTATAAACTATGAACAGTTTACATTCGAAACTTTTTGCCACTCTTGTGGCAGAGATTGATGACGACCTCACATTTTTGCGTCTTTTTACTATGTACTAAAAATGGGCCTGGCAGTATTCACAGTTTTCTTCTGGAATGTACTTGTACATTACTTTGAGGTTTCAGTGTGCGCTAGGTTGTCTTCAAAGTAAATGGACCAGAAATCACGTATGTCCTTTGCAGTTTCACGCACTTGTGATATCAACAAACATCATTCCAGCATCCCCACTTGTCCTTTTGTGTTCTTTTGGGACACTAGCAAAAATGTCGGTCAAGTGAGTCTACCTGTGCTCTATGACGGACTCAGATGCACTTGAAGTCGTAAGGATAGTGCTCAAAATAAAACTAGTTGCACCCTGAGTTATGACATCAGTGGGTGTTGAAATAAAATGAGTTTGGAAAAACAAACGGAGTGAATCCATTTGGTTAGATTAGAGGACACAAAGTTACAAACCAGGTTGCAGTCATGGGATTATTCCTAGCCCGTCTTCCATGCAGTTTACGTTTCTATAGAGATGTTGAAGAAAACTGGGACCCAACTGGAATCAAGCATTACCATATTCCACATTATATCAAGTGAAAAATTTCCCCAAGTGAGGGTCCCAGTGTTGCTTATCCGACATTAAATAGTAACCTGCTGACTAACTCGCACATCTGTTCTGACCCGTCTTTCACTCTCTAGACTTCGGGCCTTGCACGGATGTGCACCACTGACGTTGGACCCGGAACTGGCACGAAAGGCCCAACTACATGCAGAGGAGTTAGCCGCGGGAGAAGAACACATCCAGTCGAACGAGTATGGCGAGAACGTGGCGGTGCGGAAAACAGAGAAACAAACCACACTTACTGGTATGAGTACAAATATCTGTATAACTGTATCTAATGTAAGCTCCCTACCGAATCTGTTTGTGGGACTTGGGTCGACTACTTAATTATCGCCTCTCGTACAAACTGTGTTTCGTTTCTAAGAGTCGGCATCTAACTTGTGTGGTTCCCATCCAGAAAGCAAAGAATTCCTTGTTATTTTTTAAAAGAGCTTCACTCTTCACTAACCTGTATATTATGAAGAAAAAACACTATTTTCCGGATTAACCATCTCCTTCGCTAACCTTACAGGTAAACAGGCAACTCTCATGTGGTACCGAGAAATTGCCTCCTATGAGTTTGGCGTGGAAAATCAACTCCATTGTGGTAAGTGATAACTCTACATACATGTTTGAAGTCAGTGAGCGATCTTCTGAATAGAGAAAAATCCAGCATCTAACCGCTATCCGAAGCAACAACTAGAGTTGAGCGGGGAAAACATTCTCACGGTTAGCGTTTTACAGAAAGGCAAAATGTAATGGTTGCATTTTCATGCATTTGTTCGGAATGAAAACGTTTTTTCTTTTTTTAAAGGCAGCCTAACCATTCCTAAGTAGTTTGTTCACTTGTTGCTATTGCTCATTCGGACAGCAGTGATTAACAACATTGGAGGGGCAAATCCGTATTTTATAGTTTTATTTTGGAATGGTGTTCTTCTTGACCCACAGACCCGCCAGTTAGAAGGGAAAAAGGAAACTGGATGATACGAAGGTCAACTCAGAAAGCGCATATCCTGAGAGACTCGATGATGCAAAGACAAACAATTATGAACGGATCGTCAGAAAAAACACGAGCACAACAGATTTTGCTGCCCGGTCATTAAGTCTCATTCGATTTACGATTCCGTAACTGTTATCCTTTAATTTGAATCGATCGGTGCACGTTCAGCTCCAAAACATGCAGGCACACTGCCTAAACGTAACACAACACATAAGGTTGCTGAAAACACATCGACAACCCACGGCCGGTTTCGCCCTTCTTGGGGTTCACCAGGTAGGCTCAGTCCCCGAGTCTCCGTAAACCTTATGTTCTACTTGAACCAAGGCATATTCATTCTCATGCCACTATGTTGCGCAGTATGTTGGATGTACGATTCGTTAATACGGCTGAACAGTAAAGAAACTTATCCCGTCCAGCCTTAGTTCCGGTAACAGGACATCGATAATCTGTGTGATCGACCAAACCTTAATGAACACCCTACAGTGTAGATGCCATCAAACCGTTCCGAATTTTACACAAAGTGACCACGTCAGCCCAAGCAGATACATGCTCGCACTGTTCTTGTGAACTGGAAACAGTTTGTTGATAGGAGAATTCGCCTGCCCTAAAGGCTTTCCCGCTCCGCTTCCTTCGAAAACGCCTGCGGGAAAGTGTCCTGCCACGTAGCGTAGCCCATCAATCCACAATCTACAATCCACAGAGTTGGATACTAGCCAGAGAAAATGGTCGACGGATGGTCAGTCTCATGATTACGGGCGATTACAATCGCCTTAAAAAATACCAGCGAATAACCAGTAAGATATAGAGAGGCCTGTTTGGGGACAGCAGGACCAGAATTCCTGGAGCAACCCAGCATGGTGATAGAACGAATATTTACATCCACTGCTTCAAACAAGCAGGTTCATCTGACAAGTGAATTTTTCCGCGTTGATTAGAAGTCAGGAGTATAGAATTAACAACAAAGAATCCTGGATAAGGAATCTGTTTAATAGTTGATTCACAGAGAAAGGGTAAAACGTACTCATCAGAGTACTTAGCTTCAACTTCAAAGGCGCCACAAACCTGGAGTATTTGGGCAGCGTAGAAACGCAGATGAAATCTATCGGATTTGACCAAGGCGCTCAGCAACACCTTTGCCAAATTGTCATTCTGACCATCACATGCAACAGGCAATTCAACGTCTTCTCCGGCCAACGGGAAGAAGCAACGAGTTGGTTGAAGAAGGGTGAAAACATTGCCGACAAAGAACGCCTAACAATGATCAGGGATGAACCTGGTAACATCAATAAAACAAAAGCTCTACTCACACTATCAGCCTGTTTGACCCTATCTTGTTATCTCAAAAGCATTCTTCAATACAGGTCAACTCCCGTGTTCGAACCCATCTGCACCTACACAGCCTCATGCCTACGGCCTTCGACCGGCGTTACTTTTCCCCCGTTTTTCCCGGCTGATCGATAGCTTTGTTCTGTTTTTCAAGCATGGTCTATTTGAATTTTTCAACCTTTTTACTTGTATAGCCGGAGACAGAGTGATCGTAGCGTTCGCCAACCCTCATGTATTCTGTGACTGAGCGGGGACTTTGATAGCCAATCGGTGAGTTGGATCGATCTGTACCCATAGCCGCCCACGCAGCAGTAGCAGCGACGCGTGTGGGGCGGAGAAGATGAACGTGAACCAACGATAGCCAGCCAAGAGGGCTCACAAGGGCGTGGGTCAATTTTACTTGTACGACAGAAAACGAGCCTCCAATATTGTCTTGGAAGCACAGGCTCTTAACACTTAGTGGTGTCTCCTGGATGAAACTTCTCACATAAAGTTGCAAACATTTTCAATCATCAGCCCCCACGCAGACATCCACTGAAATTCGAGGAGTTTCTGCATGGTTCGTCTCATTTATCGGTGTTTCATAGAACAAGGTAGATAAGATCCGGTAACTTGACAGGGAAATGTAGAAGTGTATGTTCATCTGGTGGTGCTTTTTGGGATGGATTGAAGAACTGTGGAAAACCAAATTAGAGAAAATTGGATGTGCCATTTTACATCAAATGCAGAAGGACCAAGGAGTCTTCCTCCGGCTTGGCGATTGTCTGTACGGAAGATCAGCTATGTAAAAAACTCGGAGTAACTCCTGCTCGTTTTTCTTTCATAATGTTGGAACAGTGGTTCTGGACGAAGCCTATTCTCTAAAGTTTGGGTTGGGTTTACCTTGGTACAAGACTGATTATCTACTGCTGAAATTAATAGATGGCTTCCCCCTACCGAATAAAGCAGGATTCAAGAAAAACACTGCATTAAGTCACACTCCACCCCAAGAGACACGTCCTCACTCATCCGAAAACCTCATTTTCTTTATAGTTCAGTTCCACTCTCTATATTCATCTTCTAAAAAGCATACTAGGAGTACTGGTAAGGTGCTCTGGACTTTGACCGATGGGCGCATTTGTTATCCAAAATGTTGATATATGTTTGACAGCACTAAGCTGGTATACATTAATATCTTACTACGTCCGTTAATATCGATCGGTTGGTAGGGTTATCGTTACCAACACGTTGGTGGAAATTTGTGAGAAGTTACCAAGAACTATATGTCAGGTTACCAGTATTCAGAGTCTTTACAAATTCAACGCACAGGCTAAGCCATGAAATCCGCGTGGTGTGTTGCGATCAAGAGTATGGGCTTGGAACCTGAATATCAGCCTGTCGGAATCTTTCACGTTCACGCAATGGATCTATCCCACGACAAAACACTCATTGGGTTGACGACCATTAAGTCAAAATCAATAAGCATTTTAATCACATTGCAACTGTCATATTCCCCAATAGGATCTTGAGAATTTGGGTAAAACTTTCCGAATTGTCATCAGTAGTCAGCGCAGTACGCAGCACATGGGCTAAACTAAACAAACACCCAAATAGTGTTCACTGGGTTTTGACGTCCATATCAATGCTATTGGAGAGTGAGCTCGCTGTTAGTGTCATCAACGTCATCGTCGTCGTCGGAGGTAGCACCATCGGTGCTGACACCGGTGCTTCACAGTCGTAATTGTACTAAAATCGAGTGGCACGTCGCAGCGCATCAGACCATTTTCGGTGACAAATTAACTTAATTGCGTTCAAGCATTCATACGGAAACGAAATAAGTACATTTGGATGTGATATGCATTTCTGACTTCGAATTTATTCAACTGTTTGTCTTGGTATGGTCTAATTTGGTCTAATTCTTTGGCATGGGGAAATTATTAGAGGACGCACACCTCAAACAAGGAGGCAAACGCTGATGTATCGGACTACTGGCAGTTCAGATGCGCTCAATGTCGATCCGTTCACCAGACATGACAGCTGTCTCAAATTGTTCGTCTTCGTAAGAGGAATAAACAAACAAATCAATCTATTGGTAGGAAAACACACTACAATGGGTCACAAATGTACCTATGGAACAATGAATTGACTGATTTGTGGTTAACTAATCAGGCCAAAGCGAAGCACTACTGAAACTTTACTTGTTTTCAATATCCGTTCAAAGCAGTCACCCAATTTCTGAACGAAGATTATTCAACCTGTGGACTTTTGCCTTCCCTTGGTAAGGAACCCGCTATGTGCGCGAACTGAAGTCAACCTATTGGGCTTTTTCGTACCACATACAATTTCCAAAAACTATCCCATTGCCCAGGTCATTTCTCACAGATTGTCTGGAAGTCCACTACGCATGCAGGCTTTGGGCGTGCTCTGAAACCCGATGGAAGCCGAATATTTGTTGTCGGCATCTACCTACCCCCGGCTAATTTCAACAACGAGTGGACAGAAAACGTTCCGGCACCTCTTAGCGGAGTAATCTATACTCCCACACTCGAGGATATCGGTACGTGAGTTGTTGATAAAACCCTCCATGTTTCGAACTCCTCTTTTGTGAAGATGTGTGTAAAGGTCAATAGGTTTACGGCTGTTGGTTCTGTTTGGACACTATCAATCATAGATTGATAACTACAGCCAACACCTGACATCTCAGCCGCATGATCGAATAAATGGGAATTAGTTTATCAAAATCAAGTGGACATATTCGACTGCCTTCGAAACCAAGACTCCAAGGGGGTATTGAACTCGTCTCTGAGGTAATGGCATCTACTGAATCCCCGAGGACGGTATTTTCATAGAGCGGGTTTAAATAACAACCTAAACAAGCGTTCAGTTGTGACATTTGTCCGTTTTCTAGCTGTCACGCTACCGAAGGTAGAACGGGGTCCGGATCACTGACGCGTTTTCCAACCTATACAGGGGCAATCGAAAAGCTGGGGTCGGGTGCGAACCACAGACCTTTCGGTCAGTAAATTTGTGCGTTAACCACTGAGCTATCGCGAGCTCACACACTGTATAGCCCATAGCTCATAGAGCGGGCTTAGCCCGTCTTAGATTCGCTGACAGTTGAACATCAGTCAGAGGTCACGTGTTGGCCGGTTCCTCAACTGACTGCCTTTCAGACTTGTGAGACCTTTTTACTTTTCGGACAGGTCGTTGACTCTGAAATTATTTTCTTATGTAGAAAAGTGGACGCAAACTCGTAGAAATGAGGTGGTTCTACTTAAAAGATAGAGAAAGACGGAGAAAGGTCAGTTAAAACAACTTATATCTTGAAATATCCTCATTTCACAAAACATGGTTGTAAGAAACTGTGCTGGAAGACAAGCGACCTCGGAGAACCGAATCTTTTCATCTTATTGATAAATCACCTCAAACTATTCTGGTACATAGTCTCATACTTCCCTTCATTTCAGAAGAAATCCCAGTTTTTGAGACAATTGGTAGCCGAGGGAAACAACGGATTCCATCTTATGACCTTACCGCTTGGCTTGCTGCACACGAACAGCCAAGAATGAATGGTTTGCCCACCAGTCAATCAGTGGCTCCTTTAAAACGTGACCACAGAGTTCACACAGATTGTGTGCTTCAGGAAAGCACGGTATACAAACTGAAGTCTTTACACAAGTCTCCGGATGAAATGTTCGTTAAACTGCGCGAGCAGCTTCGTCGAAACAATCACAGGGATAGTTCTGCCGAAACGTACGAAGTTGAAACATGGTACAGTAGTCTGACAATGGACAAGATTACGGTGAGTTTGATTACAGTGCGGAAAGAGATGCAAATTTCTTTAACAGCCGCCAGATTTGGATGTTTTTGCTAGTTGGGCGCGGAGACTTTTAGCAGTCGTTTAAGTATTGATTGAAGATGAGCTGAGCAGGGTACTGTACAGGTTCAAGTTACGTTGTCCTGTGAACAAACCAACGACCACGCAGGAAACCCAAGATACCACCATTCTCTTCACTGGCCAAACTAGATTCTGGATTATACGGAAAGGTTTTATATAGTTTAATTTGTGCAGCAAAATTTAGTCTGAATACGTCTCGGGGGTGGTGTTAGCGACTTTGTTTTACATTGTTTATCTCTTGATTTAAAGTAGGCAGTATATACGTTGAAACCAATAAAGGTCGTGGAAAAACTGAGAAACAGAACCCAGATCCGTCGTCATGACCACTAATAAAAAGTTTTATGGACTCCATTTCAAATGGCTAGCGGATCATAATTCGCTGTTGACTGAATCTGAGACACACCCATCATACAAGCCATTTTCAGCGGTAGGATGTTGCTTTAATAGAATACAAATTCATAGTCCATTACCGAACCTACTCTGAGCGGGTAAATTGAGTATCATGCTTTATGAGTCCGCAGCGGATACTGGACGATGATCTGGTTGAAAACTTCCTTGGCGACTGAGAATAACCTAATTACTGTCATCGAAGTTGTAATTCGCACTATTGCTGTTACGTCCGGCGCAGGGAGGAATACCATCACGTGCGATAAAACTTTGCAAACGGTTGTATCTCACGTAGCTGATCAAACATAAAACTCTCCGGTGAGTTAAAACAATTTTCTAATAGCTGTAGACGGTTGTGGGATTCTTAGAATTTATATTCTTAGCCTTCTAGTCGGGGCAGTTTTCTTGCTATCCACGCCAGAGGGGAAAAGCACTGGATTCGAGCTTGGCTTCTATTAGATCTCATCAGCAGTGCATATGTTTGACCTTACCGGGGTTTGAACTTCAGACTCCTGACATACGAGGCGAGTGAGGACTAAGACTACCACCAGCGCGTGCTGAACTATCAGGTCTGAACGGACGAACTTGGTTACGACTGAGCGATGTAGCTGGTTTGCCCATTGCCTCGAATGTCGACGGAGTGATTTGTCTGGTGGTGACGATCGATTAACCCATTCAGGTCGCCTCAGGGACGTTTGAAAAATGTCTGGACAGCATTTGATTGGTTGTAGATGGTTGTGGGATTTACAGAGCCCACACTCACATCACTCTCGTTTGAACAATCCCCTTTCCTGTCTCTTTTTAACAAAAGTATGATACGTTACAAAAACACATCATCTGAAAAATCACCCCTTGCTGATTTTTAGCCAGTTAAACGGACCAGTGAGTTCTGATTTATTTCAAAATTCTCCGATAAACTTTGTCGTTTTCGGAATGAGCCTCAATCATAAAACGTTGTGTTTGGATTTGACCTTGTTGCATGGCTGGAACGTATGAGAATTTCAGTGGATCTTTACTCATGCACGATTACTGCGTTTCACCGCTGTTGGTTCTCTGTAAAATGACATGCTGATGTGTGAGGCAGACCCTTACTTCGTGGTCATTTTGATTTCCAGATGAATGTGTAAGACAGACTCTATTTATGAGCTCCTTATGGTCTGGTCCTCACAAATTCACTCATTTATGATGTAAACAAGTTACACTGTACAGTTATCATAGCTCGATGTACGTCCTCATATTCTCATTAGCCAATGATGGACCTCATGTGAGTTGATGCTCTCTTGTTAGACCTACCGGTATAAACAGTGCATTCGGGGGTCGAATTCGGACAACGAGAACCCCTGATAGACCCAACTGTCGGTATAAGAACTGTGAACTGCATGTCATCGCAGAAGTTCTATACGTAAAATATGTGGTAAACACAAAAGCGGCGAGTGGATGATCAGGTCGACCCAAACTGATCCACAGGGGCACTGATAGTAACAATCATATAGGCCGAACTAATGACTGAGGTAATTACAGCTACTACGATCGATAACAGTCTGATCGATCGTGGGATAGAATCAAACTACAGCATAAGTGGCCAAAGAATCACTTAGGGTGGAGAACACAGCAGGAAATGATGGATAGAAGCTGAGCAACATGATGACAACGGCGAAGAAAGTTCCCACGGCGTTCAAGAACATAGTCTTTTTTTACATTTCTTCACGGGTCGAGGATCATCCGAATGTGTCCATATCTTCTGAGGCGTTCTGAGTTCAAGGTTGTAATGCACACGAGTGATGGGCAGTGTAAAGTTTTTGGCCAGAGAAGGCTGGGATAATAGGTCCATTTTTCGTATACCGATGCAGCACGTATCCATATGAGTCTAAATATCTTTCCTGCGGGCATCTTATCGTCTTCTGTTATCTAGTCTCTTGTAACCATTGCTGCCTTGTCAGAGTTTTGGTGGTGGAAACTCCCATTGCACAGAATCTGGATAAATTTTGTTACCGATAATATATACTGACCGATAATTTGTGCAAATATTGCCAGCTTGGATGCTCTTGTTGACTGTTGATCTGTTCGAAAATCGACAGCTAAGCAAACAGGTTAGTAGTTATATATTCGTAATGCACTATTCATAAGGTTGCTGAAAATTCTTCAATAGCCCACCACCGGTTTCACCCTTTTTGGAGCTCATCAGGTAGGCGCAGTAAGAACATCATAAACGAGAGATTCAGTTGGCTCCCAGATGTTCCTCCTGTCAAAACCGAATCGGTAAGCAAATGAGTGTACAGCTGTGTAGCGTCCTTAACCCAGTGACAGCAACAACCCCTTTTGTGGTAAATCTCCCAATGAAAGGGGACGTGACCAGTCGTACCCGCTCATAAAACTTTCGAATGCTGCAAGCATTTAGCTCGAAACAACGTCACCGGTTTTTACTGGTTCTAGGTTATTCTCACAATCTACTAAGTCTGCTTTCAAACACCTGGTGAGCTCGGAGAGTCACTTTCAAACGGGTGATTCAGCTGGGTCTCTATGCAATGCTTCACCTCACTTTCGAAATAATATTGACGGCATTTTGGAGGATATGTGCAGCTGGTAAGCCCCAAAAGGGTCGAATCCGGTAGTGGGCTGTCCACTAAAATTAGTAACTGTGTCATATCAAATGTTTTGCTGTTTTCACGTCATTTTGAAGAAGGGTCACGCTAAACAGCGAACCACGCGCAGCTGTCTTCTGCTGAGGGTGGGGCGACTACCATCAAAATCGTTTGTATCCGTGAAAAGAGCCTTGATGTATGATTCTATAATAACCCACTCAAAAAGAACACTACTTCAATTCCTGACTTGTTACACTCGTAGACCTAGGTGACAGTGTGTGACATCTTCAAGGAAATGTAAGTGCGGTGTTCCTTAAAAAGAACGGCGCCTGTAAACTTCAGAACAATAAGACCAGAGGAGGAGATAACACTGTTCTTCACACTTGCAAACCCGTTCGAATTCGGCTGAAAATCAACTTGATATTAAGTTGGAATCTGGCGGGTTTCTAAGGTTATCAGGCTATCCATAGTTGCAGTGATTCATTATCGGATTAAATAAAACTATACGACGTGGTAGGAGGAGTGTGAAATGTCATGGAAAAAGGCTATAAAACTAACTCCGGTAAAAACATCCTGGTTAGTGTTTACGAGTGAACAAGTTTTGCGTCCATGTCGTAAACGACATCTCCAAGGTCATGAAGTTCCCCGTCACATAAAAACGCTAAAAGTACGTCAAAGAGACACGTTAGCCAGATTTTCTCCAAAAAAACAAAGCTCTAAATCAGGAGCGTGATTATCATCCTGAGCTTTTGATTCGGAAAACATTGTCTCAGGGAATAAAATCTCGCAAGAGCAAACCTAGCTGAGTCCGGGTCAGTGTTGATCAGCAAGCGAACTTGGTTCGATGTGTCTGGAGGTGACACAATCTAGTATGAAGCCTGTAAAATTAATCCGAATGAATTGAACAAAACTAATCATGGTGCTATGACCTCTCCCCGACAACACAAAACGACACCCAAAAGTTGCAGGTGACGGTGAGCACTTCAGCAGTACATAAGTGGATACTCTGAAGAGTGGTAATCTGTCCATTGCGAGCCAACAGATTAAAGTCTAACGTTGACCTCACCTTGTCACTATATTGTTGTGGATAAGTAAATGACAATTACACTGGAATTCTGATTAATATTCACTACAAGATTCTTACAAACATACACTTTATTCACTCTTAATAGTGAACATCATGGAAGTTCCTTTCAGCCTTCTCTAAAATCGGGTCTATTATTCGAGGCGATTTCACATAGACAAGTTGATTTTCCGGTTTGGACTTATGAGATGTTGATTCCGGATTAGTATGAAGTATTATGCTATCAGGACACCTTTTGGTCCTTTCTATGTAACGTTTGACGAGGTAATTATCCCCTTACTCTCGTTCACAAACAGAGCTCGGCCATCCACTTAACAGTGAAACAGTAAGTCAGCTGCGTATTTAAAAATTTTGGTCCCATTTCGATACTATGAAAATTTTGAGAACTTGATGTCAACTGCCCAAGAAAAAACTGGTGCGATTCCCTGTCTGTGCTCAGTTTGTACCGCTAGTCATTACGTTGCGGGTGACTATTTCTTGATCTATATCGTATTTGTTGACTTTCATGTTAGAAGGGTAGTTTAAAAGGATGACAAGAGGGTGCATGAAAGTCCCGGTTGAAAAACCCCATCGAGGCTTAATCCAGACCCTCTATGGTACTTCCATGAAAAGGTAAATTTTGACGCCCAAAAGGTTACAGCAGTGCCTGAGTAAGACGGACAAATAAAGTACACGGTCAGGTGTATAATCCGAAATTCGTTTGGACGTAAATGTCCCCTTTTTGTGCTCATCAGCATTTATTTTGGAAAATGGCCCCAGTCTACTTTAATTGTCTCCTTCCCTCATTATTTTCAGCGACATTGTCACGTTTGATTCTTAAGTACGGTTGGTAGGTCTCCGCGAAGCCTCAGTCGATAGTCCCTACCCATGTCGCTGACCATCTACGTGCTGTGCTGTGATGATGCGACCCCAACGTATAAGTCAAACTGCATGATCCGTGAGATCGAGCAGGATACCCAGAAGTGACGAAATTATTTGCCATATACGCGGCTCTGTATAGTGTATTGGCACTGACCGGGAAGTTACGCAGCTGGAGTCACCTAACTGTGTACCATGTTGAAGGAGAGCAACATTCAACACTGTAAATAACCAAAGCTTGCTACAAATCAGCATGTTTCGCAGCGGGAGAATGCTGGCGCATGCTTCGACGGATCAGTATTTCTAGGTCCGTAAACCAGTAGCAACGCGTGACCTCAAAACTGGTCCATGGATAAAACGGAATTATATGGTACTGAGTGAGAGTACTCCAGTGTTGGTTGACAAAGCTGGCTGTGTGTAGACTGTTATCCTAATGTGTCGGTGCATGTTACTGGTCCAAATGTCTCTGTGCTTTCAAAGGAACGTGCTCTCTCAAACTCACTCGCAGTTGCCTAGACAGGTGTGCCGTGTACCCATATCTGACTTGGTGAATAATGTTAGACTTGATGGATGGTGCCAATGAAACTATGACCGGTGATACACCGTTTCATGATGAATGTAGCTGGATAGAAATCGGTGCCCAACAACAAGGTTTGGTGGACAGGCAATAAGGTGGCCCGCAATCAGCTAGCTGATTTACGCTGAACAGACCGTCCCTAGGTGTGATGTGATAGCAACAGCTGTGAGTGAAGTGTCGCTGAGAAACCGGTTCTAACGAATTCCAATCAACTCATATCCATCAAAAACGAATCAACTAAAGTTTTTAGGTATGTAAATTCACGACGATACTAAAATCTAGAGTATTCCGATATTGTTCAGACAGGAAGAGTCATCTGAACAATTCAACGGCATACGCGCTGTACGAGTAAACAAAATAAATAAATAGGATATTCGTTCAGCTGTAACACGCTTACTTGTCTAACTGCCATGCAACTCGAAGGAAGTACGATGGATGAGATACCGCCAGGTTTTCCAAGCCTAGACTAGAGCATTCGAGATGCCGGGGTTAGTTTCGAGCTAAGGAACTTCCAGTCAGTAAGTTCGCGTTTTAATCGCTGAGCTATATCGGTAAACGAACAATTGAGACGTGAGGTTGTTACATGATTGAGTAGACAATGAGCCAAGTGGTGGATCACAGGATTACTATGAGTAGCAATTCTCATGGGTGGTCGTTTGTGCTTGAAACTAGTGCATAAGGGAGACTCAGCTTCAATGAGTGACTGGTGAGTAGGATGTAGGTGGTTGGAAACAAGTGGTTGAATGATATTTAACATGCGTGAGACCTTCTGTTTACCATGTAGTCAGTCGATCTGCAAAGGAATAGCAAACCAGCGGATAAGAGCAGGGGAAGGAAAAGCATTTAACCCTCATGCATAACGCTGAATTTTACCGAGGACACCTTAAATATGGGGACCAAATAAGGTCACCTGATAAGATTGCACCTCGATATTTCACACTGGGAGTTCTGTGGAGAGGAACATTAAAAAGTGCAAGGGTTGATAGATACTGTACAGAACAGTGTACCATTAGCCGGAAGTAAGAAGCAACAAATACGTTGCACGTTGGGACAGTGTGGAGGAGAAAGCGTTTACCTGACCAACTAACACCTTCGCTCAGTACAGTTAGTAAGTGTAAATTTTTTCGGGACACGAGAAAACTACAGCCAGTCACTCTTTCATGGACGTATATGACCTGGGTGATAATATCCCCAATAGATATGCCTATAGCATACAAGAAGGAAAACAGAGGGCAAAATGCACTCAGTTGCATACCAATTTGTTTTTGAGCCACATCTCTCGTATACAATGTTGTTCTTCAACTGACTGTGCTGCGCAAGGCCGCCTCATTACTATTATCGTTTATTTTTGAAGAGCATGGTCACAGACATAAAAGTGAATGCAAGCGATAAATGCAAAAGGGTTACAGGAGAATATGGGATGAAAGAAAGAAATGTCTCATTCGAAGTCATGCCACCAACAGTTCCAGTCAGATAAGATGAATCCCAACGTACGTAAGAATTTTGGTATGGAAACATGCGTGTAAAGTCTAACATCCGAAGAAAGGACGAACAATGCTGAATGCTCTTCAAGGCGCGGAAAGCGCTAGCACAGTCAAGACTCGCAAATCAGGCACAAGGTGCCCGTCATACTGGGTCTGGTGTGGGATTCAATGGCAAGAATATACACTCAACACCATGTGCCACGCATAAAAGTGTCGTATGTACGCAGAGAGCCCACAATGGCGAGCAAACACAAGTCACTGACTGTGACCTTAGGAAGTCCCAGTCCAATAACAGCTTTGGCGGATTGAGGAAAGCAGATCCCTCGATAAGAGATGATCATCGGTTGGTGGACCAAAAAGTCGATATCACAACCAATTGCACGTAGGGCTGAGATTATGGCGAGAGAAAATTCATCAGCACCATACTTCTGCTTTTCTCATTCCACACGGTCACTCCGCGCCCATCCGAGTTTATGCTGACGTCTATTACAGTTGCTCGGCGCTCCCGAACGGCGATCAGGTCAGGCTTGATGAAGGACGTCGAATTGGGTGCTCTCAACTCCTCAAAGACGGTGTATCCCAGGCGGCGGCGTTTTGCGAGTTCCCTCGCAACCCGATTATGACGAGCATATCTGGCACCATGCGCGACCCAGCAGGACTGCAAAATATGCACCAAACTCTCAGGTTGGCCGCAGTTTCCACGACATAAGATCGTCCGGCCACCGTGACCATGTCGAGCGCTCTAACTCTTGTCCTGAGCAGGTTGCATCGGAACTGGATACCGCGGATAAATATCCGAGAAGACATCATAAACAAGAGTTTCTTGTTTGAGTTTCTCACTAAAAGCAGTTTTGTGTACAACCGATCATATATTGTGAATGGTATACAATTAGGGTTCAATTAGAAGTTAAGGTTGACAGTAATTCGGAGACTGCACTTGCCTGATGATTCCCAGCTGCGAGAAAGCGGTTGTGGAATGCGGAAAAGTTTTCAGCAACCTTATACGTAGAAGAATGGTACTTTAGTGGTACCATCGTTCATCGGCAAGCGGGAATAAAATCGGCTATTGACGCTTGTGAATTTTGCGAGATCCAAAAAGTGCTTTACAGTTAGCCGGGTCAGGCTCTGTTTTCTCCTGCCTCAATGAAAAGCTGCGCTAATCAACCCCCCTCCCTAGATCCACACCAGAAAAAGCATCTGTGTAGTCAATGAACGATGGGTTCATTACATCAGCTCTTGTTCCCGATGCTGAAGTAACGGTGTGGACGTCTATTGTGAAGCGAGACTGACGATACACAAACTGGTATTGGTCCAGTAGAGCAGCATTCACTCAGTTGAGCAGCACTTGTTCGAGAGGTTTTAGAAAAACTGAGATAAGACGATCAGCCCAAATTTTTTTGTCTTTTCTCCGACATAACTGACAAATGAGCTACTCATCAACCCCCGGGTATATTCCAACTGAAAAATAGTCACTTAGCAGGGTCGCTGAGGACAGCAGAACATGCGCTGGTCAACAAGGACGACAAATGAGCAGGATTACAAGCCTCACTGAAAACTCTCGTACATTTCCTCTGATGCTATAAAGCAATCACTTGTGAAATGGCGTGAGTAGTTTTCATCAAGCCTAAAAATTGCGGTTAAGCTTGTCATGGTCAGGGATAGAAGAACTCTCATTTGGTCGGTGACCACACAGCTGCGTCAGGGCATGCCACATTTCTCAGCAGTCTTTGTTGCCCCGTATAGACATCGAGATTGTTGACTTATCTTCTCATCATTCGCCTAGGCTCACCGACCCCCTTATCGTTTTACTTTTAAGTGTACGCCAGTAGCCACCGAAACTGCTTAGAAAGTGCAGGAGAGAATCTGATTGACAGCACAAAACAGGTTGAAGCAAGAATTCAGCTAATCAGCACTAGATAATCTGGGAGGCTTTAGAAGTAGAAAAAACCGTGATAGAAACCATGAACCCCAGTAGAGTAAGCTAAAACAAGATCGACCGAGTTCAGAAACGAACAAATAATGATATAATTAACTTAAGATGTTCTCCATACTTCTCCACAGTTGAGAAGCTTTCCAGAAAAGAGAAATTTTTCAATTTGTCTTGGGGGTGTTCTTTCTAAAGGTAACCCATCATAGGTTGCTGCAGATGTCAGTTTTGACCAAAAGTAACAAAGTAGTCATTTTGGTGTTTGATAGGGTAGAATGAAATGACACAAAAAGAGCGGTAGCAACGAAGCAGACCAAATTTTTCAGACGATAAAAATGTGGGGACTACTTTCGATTGCGTTTAAGATGAACAGTTTATTAAAAACACGAATGATGCCAGAATATCGTCGACCAAAGTTGGGACACTAAGTAGTAAACCAGTAGTTTACTGCATCTTTGTGTGTTCACGCCGTAATTTTCTGTGGTTCAACAAATTTTGAAGTGATTTCAAGAATTCGGAAGCCCACCGCACACATACTTTGACTAAAACGGACAAACCTTCCGACATGACCCCCGTGAGTGCGTGTTTGCATAATCTCGTGTATCTCTTTTCTGGTTGGGCGAGCCGAAATGATCTGGGTGATGGTCGAGAAGTCCGGTAAAACTAAGCGATGCATTCAACAGCAAGAAGAACACGTTCTCAGATGTGCTTTTTCGCCTAACCGCCTCATTCATATTTTTTTCAGGCTCACCTAGAAGCTTTTCGTTGCGAAGTCCTGCATGCACACAATCGGTATCGAGCAATGCATGGTGTTCCGGATTTGAAACGAAGTGCAGTGAGTTCCAAACTTCCCCTTGCTTGATTACCTCTGTTTTCTACCCTCTTTATACAAGTTCTACAAAGTCCGTGAGCAACTAAAACTAAGAAGAACTATCCAACAGGTTTCGAGTGTCGTGGCGCTCCCTTACCTGGAAGTACTGCGCACACAGGCGCGTCAACTGATCGATAAAGTCAGGATAACTAATAGGTCCTCCTTCAAGACGGCGGACCGATGAGCGGTTCCGCTGAGCGGCTCCCCTTTTCAGAAACGGTAATTTATGTGCGTCCAACCTTTCCTTGTAGAGTAATTTTATCAAGGTCCCCTCGCGCGGCAGATGTAAGGAGCACAGGGATTAGAATACCGGGGCGCCGATAGACTCTGAAAGCAGCAAAGGTCGAGTCCAGCGTTGAAGATATCTGGTGTGGAATCATGGGGATAATTGTGTCAGGACAGGAGGTGGACTGCTTGGACGACTGTTCGCGAATACAGGCTGCACAAAACTCACACCGAAGCCTTTTACCCCCTCCATTTCGGTTTGAACTAAACTACTAGCCACTTATTAGTAACCAAGTATCAGCACAACAGAATACTTGGTTTGGATGTCGAACTGAGCAGGCAATTTACTGACATCTTGTTTCCTGGATCCAGCACGTGAACAGCTGGACGGGCCAAGATAGGGGTAGAATTATGTATCGAGTATGAAGGTATTCAGTGAAGCCCTGTTAAGACGAACACACTGAACTTCTCGTTGAAAAAATCGGTTTGAACTTATTGGTGTATGACCTTGATGGAAAGAAGCTCTCCGTTAGAACGAACAAGATACGACTTTGATAGCGTGCTTCCCTGACAAATTTACCGCCTACAAAAGTATTTACTGATTGTCCCGCAGTGACCACACGTATCTTCAAAACCCGAGGACTTCTCTCAGTTTTCCAAACCGTAAGTTGCACATCTGCATGAATGCACATGCGTACGCATCTGAGATGTGCTCACATGACTTGTCACCTGGCTGAATAAAAGCGTTTCTGGAAACCTCCTTTAATTCGCGGCGGAATCAACTCCTGTGTGTTACACCGGTATAAATTGGACTGAATTGCTTTCATTGCTAATGTCTGCGAGGAAAGCTGTAAGCCCGTTATCACCGTAGTAAGTTACACGTAAAGTTATGGTGTCGACGATCGATCGAAAAAATGCATACTGGCTCCTGTTTCTCTAGGGTGCAGCTGACCCAAATTGGTGGAGGAGTTTCATCGTCCGAACTTTAGTTTGTGTGAATAATAGCAAACAATAATAGCAGTCATCGTTCAGCTGTAACACCATTTTGGTGTCTAGCTGGCATGCCACCCGAGGGCTAAGATACTACTGGATTGCCCAGGCCCCAACAGTGGCAGTCGATAAACCAGGGTTAGGTTCGAACCGCGGGCTTTCTGTTCAGTGAGTCGGCGTTTTAACCACTGAGCTATCTCAAGCTCTAGGTCTTTATCAGGGGTGGGATGCGAATTTACTTACACAGAGTGGACTGAGACTTGAATACAACCATTTAGACCACCTGGGCACCACGAGGAGGACACTTAAAACATCATTTCAGGGGCTGAATTTACCAATGATCTATCCTGATTTTTTTGTGTGATGACCTGTAGCAAAAAGAACGTCGTTCACTAATCACCTTCTCACCCTGTCTTACTCAGCGTTCAGCCGTAACCTTAGATTGGTTTGACAGCGAACGACAAGCTGATCTTTGTGTAACCGCTAATAAATCCACAAGTTTAATTTGGTTCTATCGCATCCACCTGTCAAATGAATGCTGGTCTAGGCGTTGCAAGCTATCTTGGTACATTTGCCCATCGTTTCATTCTTCCCGTATACCTGGTGTTATATGTAACCAGAGTTGGTCTGTCATCAAAAATCAGACCTGAGGAGGTCGTGCACTCTTGATCGTCTTGCTCATTTCTTCCGGCGTGTTACCCTGTCTGAGGGACAGTACGGTTGAACTCACGACTACCACTTGTCTGTCGGCAACCACGAATTTGAGAACAGCGCCCAAAACATTTGCGCGGTCGTAGGAAAACGCAGCATGCCGAATGGATGATCGGAGACCTGGGTGAAGTGCTCGGCGGAGTCACAGTGAGCTATACCAAATAGTAGTGTGTGTGAGAAGAGACTCCTGTGTGAGGGACGGTCGTTCTGGAGGATTTGGTTTTAGAACACCCATTTGGTAGGTCAGGGTTGGTTGACTGGGTTCACCCTCCTTCGATTTCGCATTTTCTTTTCCACCAGGTAGGCAAATTCGAATATAACAGTATTATCGGGTGCAGTGCTTCAAACCGAAGATGCCCACCCTAGAAAAAAATCGTTCGGCTGTGACACCATTTCGGTGCCTAGCTGCCATGCCACCCGGATGAAGCACGAGGGTTGAGATACTGCCAGGTTACCAAAGCCTAGACAGGGAGAGTCAAAATGCGGAGGTCGGGTTCGAACCACGGGCCTTCCGGTCAGTAAATTCGCGTTCTAACCACTTGAGCCATCTCGCCTCCACGCCCACCCTAGGCACACCGGTTATTGGATAGTACGCAATTTAATCCACAATGCTGTAGTATTTTTTATAAGTTGATCTAGAGCTTGAATCGCTCCACTGTGAAGAATCAGTGACAGAAAAATAATCAAGCGCCCACCGTTGTAATGGTGTATACTACTGATGAGGCATGCGAGTAGTCTGCTTTCTCGTAACTCCGATTCGCGTCTACTGGAAGGTGGGGTTTACAACGGAATTTTTGGAACTGCTTTGCAGCAATCGTTTACAATTGCGTGATGGTCAATGGATATCCAGGAAAGTTCAAGAAGACGCGTCCGACAAGAAGACGGATATTCAGTTTAAAAAACAAGGTGCATATGAGAGGTTTAGTTTCCTGTCCGATAGTTTGTAACTGTAACTCCGCAGCGAAGGACTTTCTTCCTTACACCGGTAACTACCTGATCAATAACATATCATTAGATTTTATGAGAGTGTTGATTTGAATCACGAATGACACATTATATAAAAAGCAACGAATTCTACGTTGGATAATCTGGGAGGAAATTATTCACACGAATAAAGGAACACAACGCGGCCGTCAGGAGACATGATATCCATACACGAAGACCAAGAAGGCTACAAATTCAATATGAAAAACGTGAAAATTTTGGCATACGGAGACACGAAGCACGGAGGAGAATTTCTGGAGGCATGGTACTCCACGGCTGATTCGATCAACCGGTGCATTGAACTGGACCCAATTTACGCACCACTATGTGCAAAGGACCAACTCCTCCACCGGAATACTCGAGGGGAGCTAAATATCGGATTCACAAACCAAGAAGCAAGGAACTGCTGGGAGTCAGATCAACAAAGGTCAAAAGCCGGAACCCAGAGAGGTCAACCCAGCATCGATCAGAACACAAGGACACGGGAGGCCAGGCTCACAATTCACGTGGTCATCGATCAATCAGGACACGGGATAACAGAACAACCAATGGAACCGACCGACCGAACAATCAATCGTGACCGAAGGTCAACCCCGGCTAATAGCATGCATATTAACACACACAAAACACTACTCAATGCACAAACACCAACCCATCACTACGCTCCACCACGCTCCCTACCGACGCACTGATGATGTCACCTCGATTGGTGATGAAACGTTTGCAATCAAATTGCCCAGCTCAGCGAACAAACCAACGACCATAAAAAGCGATATTTATTTGCTGGCTAATACCAACTATTTCTTCAAACGAGTCATAAATGAGGTTCATGGGGCATCGTGTTTTTGAATAACTCAATGCATTTTGATCGTTTTACCCCTTGACCTTCACCAATGACAACAATATCAACTTGCTCCGCGAAATTTATGGACATAGCTGATCAACCAAAATCTGAAGTATACTGTTTCAAACAGCAACTTCGCAGGAAGATAGGAAATAGCATTATCTACGAAAAAGTAATCACAGATGGAGGACTTGTTAGCTGCGATTTTATTCACCGCGCGAATTACTTTAATTGCCTTACTTTAATTGACTACTTTAATTGGTGAGTAAACAAAACTGTAGGGTAGGCGAGTTGTGTTCAATAGGCTTAAAATAAAATGAAAGACTATTTATTTTATAATACTAGGCATATCCCAACTGGAAGTTCCGCCAAAAATACAGTTGGGATACGAGAAGTTTGCTTTCCTATCAGTATAGAGTTATACACAAATTTCACAGACGGACAAAAACTGTCAACGGAATGTGACATGCAGGAGTCGGGTAAATCAGCATGTAACCTATTCCTATAATTCTGAAAAAGAGCATTTCTTTTCACGAAACATCCTCTGGTTACCCCATTATTTGTCGATTTTTCTTTGTTTTGAACTACGCGCCACATCTGATACTGGTAACAACGGTTGCATTCGTACTGTTTGGTTACTCTGTGTTCCCCCGGCTAAGATTTGTAACCATTGTATTTTTGGCGGGAGATAAGCAAGTAAGTAGATAAGCCTTCAGTAAGATCAACCTAATGTGAATTCACACGCTGAATAAACTACAAAAGCTTGCTCGGTCCGTGAACCGCCACTTGCCATGTCGTCGTTGGTCTTGGTTGATCAGAATTCGGTCCACTATGGCCTCATCTGGCGAGCGAAATAGGGTCGGGTGACAGTGTCGACCGCTTTGTTCATGCAGGTGTAAATCACTGAAGCACTGTTAGGCCTGTCATATCCCTTCGAAGTGCTTTCAGACAGAGGACTCTTATGATGAAGGAATGTACAAGAGACTGGGGAGTGTCAAAACTGTTTCTTGGATGGATGTAGCTTACAAGAAGGGAGTAAACTCTCAGCTGCAATTAATTTTTAACTCGACCTCAATAGCCTCTCTGTAAATGGAGTACTGCTGCAGTATTATCTAACTGCTTTGGTACCAATCACAACAGAAGCCGTCTTAGAATCGCCGAAAGTCAAGCACCCAACTCTGTGTTCAGTGACTCTTTTAACTCGACCTCAACAACCTCTCTGTAAACGGAGTACTGCTACAGCATTATCTAACTGCTTTGGTAACAATCACAACAGAAGCCGTCTTAGAATCGCCGAAAGTCAAGCACCCAACTCTGTGTTCAGTGACTAGGCACGCACACTGCTCCCATCGGTATATACTGTCTATCATTCCCAGAGTACTTGTAGACAGTAGAAATTATTTTTTTAAAAATTTTGGTCCATCAAAAATGCATCTTGTATTGTATTATGAAAGACACTGGACTCCCTGGCACTGAATTGGGCCAAAGAGCTGCAAAAGACTGGCAGACCAGCCTACTGGGAGCATGAATACGGCAATTCTCTGGTGGGAGAGAACGTGGCTGACCGGATTACCGAGCACGGGAAGATTACTGGTAAGTGGTGTGTGTGAGTGTGTGTGTGCGGGCAAAATTACGCCTCCAGTGGCATGAATAACAAATGAACCCATTGAATGTTAGGTTGCGTATATTTGTTTGTTAAAACTTGGTTTTTGATTATGTGGCTGTCGATCTGTTCACCGAGTTTGGCAATTGACCTACAAGCGTTTTGCATCATTCCAGGAGACGTCATCAGCCCGCTGTTGCACACAGATGATGTCTCTTCGAATGGTGCGGAACGTCTACAGGTCAATTGCCAAACTCGGTGGACCGATCAACAGCTACCTGATCAGCTATCAGTGAATGTACCCGAGCCACAAACATTCTAATACGCCGACACTTTTGCTTACTACGCTTGTCATGTGATCTGTGTTCTCATCTGAAGCTCATTTATGCCTTGTTGTCGTCGGATAACTTCAAATAGTTGGGTAGCTAATCATCTCAGTTCTCCCATATATTTTAAGAAAGCGTTTTTCGACGACCCGCTTGATACGACTACTCTTCATACGTCTTGGACTTCAGTACATTTTTCCTATCCCTACCTAGGACTGTTTTCTTAAAACATTTGCTTAAATTTATCATCCTTGAGAAACCGTCTGTCAGTCTGGACAGACAATCATCGTCTGCGTGGACCAAAATGGGAATCCGTTCTGTCTGTTGGAAGCGGAGATGAGTGTGCTTTATTCCCCATTAGCTCCGCAGGATTTCCTATGGGAATTCAAGGCACCTGCCCAGCCATTCTGTGAGATCGAATAGGCAAACTTGCCCTAATAGATGGTTGCAACAGGCGCCTCGTCAGTTCATAGTTCATCCATCTTTACTATCTACGTTTTTCCTTCACATTTGCACAGAGTAAATGTTCCACGACTTCAACCAACCAATCTACATCTCCTCTGGCATTTCGACCCCTTCTCGCGGGTATCATGATCTACTACTATATTCGTTCAGTCCTTATTGACTCCAGTACAATGCTTTGCTTTCATTAGACCTAAAGAGTGAACACATTGCGATAAGCGTATTCAGGAATAACTTGAAAGTTGTATACTAGGGGTTTTAACCCTTCATTTTCTAAGAGCAAATGATGTGAATACTCTAGAGAAGCCGTATCTCTTCAGGAGGAGGAATTTCCCGCTTGTGATAAGCCAATACTTTCGAATAGAGCAGGCATACAGACTAAAAGGGTTGAGATAATCCTCCCTCAAACAAGGAGACAAAGTCATCAGGAGGAAAAGGGCTTTTTGGTCTGTCACTGAGGGCAGGATTCCTTCAAAACCACAGGTGCCTTAGCACCTCGCCAAACCACAAAGGAGAACGATTCAGTCGGCTGAAAGCAAAACAGTCTTTGTTCACCTGTTCTACAGCTTTACAGAAACTCGAATACAATATCCAGGTAGGGAAAATCGAGTCAACGTCAAACCGACGCTAGTTTCTACGGAATTCAGTCTATTCTGCGTCTCCCGCAGCAGATAAGACCGGCGTTGGTATAGTGCCCGACTGGATCCACACAAACAACCGCCTTCATCAGAGGCGCGATTCGGTTGTTTGTTCTGAGTGACGGTGATGACAATGGTGACGTTATTTTGTAGCTTTATACTGAACACCAACTGTTCTTCGACAGTGTTGGATTTGGATACAATAGAGGCCGTTGAGCTGCCTGGCGTCTCTCTGCTGATGGTGAACAACCACAGTAATCAGCAGTCGGTGTTGAGCCTTTTTTCTCGATTGTACAGCTTTCATATTCAAAACATTATTCAGATGATGCTCTCGCTGGGTGCAAAATTTCAGTAAGTATACGGAAGAAACTCTTGGACATCCGAAGAGTTCGACTCACAAATTAGTACATCTTATCAAGGTAGTCCATGCGAACCTTGAAAGCCGTATCCTCAAAAAACATGAGTCGTAATTGGGACAATCGAAGTACTTCTATCCACACTGCGCGAAAGTCGACAGGATTTCAGAGCGTCCCAATGCAAGGCTTCGTATTTCTTCAAAAGGTGAGGAGGTTTGTTAGACATCAAGTCATACATAGCCTACGTATAGAGGGTACAATCGGGTGGAATCTGGGGGATGGGTGTGTGGCTGATGCATCTGACAGAAAAATGACTGATGAGGAGGTGATTAGAGATTATACTGGAATTTTAACAAAACAGGAACCAAGGTTTGCACCACCGAGATGAGTAGTTTGGACAGCAGTTTAGTTAGCCATCTGCTCCTGAATCCGTCTTTCATCTCACCTGCTCAACTTGAGACGTGGTCTGCCGACAGTTTAGGAGGTGCTGATGTGTCTCTCCGTCTTGAGGCGCCATCGAGCCACAGCGCAGCAGTCAGCGGTACTCAGAAACGATGATGAGACTGTCTGTCTGGCCTTGACCAAGTTGTTTCAACCACTTGGGGAACAAGAGGGTGTTCCAACAGTCTGGCCAATCAATAATCCTACGTATATTCAAAAGAGACATTCGGTGTGACTGCTCAAACTAACCATAGGTCAGTAAGCCTCACTCCAGTTTAACAACCAGCAACTAGCTTCAGTGATACCGCGATGTCTGACCTTGTCACTCGAGATGCATGTCTGAAAGCATTATAGAGAATTCCGACCCGATGAGGGTGCACTGACCATTACGTCAAATGACTGAGCAGCCTGACGAATACAGCCAACGAACTGTTACTGTTTTACTTGACCTCATATGGGCCTTTGACTGCATGGCTAGACTGACTCTTGCACGTACACCTAGCCAAAGAAGAATCCTGTCAAGGTTTGTGAATGTTGCCCGTGTCATTTAGCTCCACAGTTCCCGTTGCGTTAGCGTCTACCATGAAGCATCCAAAAGTTTCGCAAATGCTGTACGGTTCGCCAGGGACGTCCCTTCCTCCTATTTCTGTCCAGTTTTGTCACTGACACCATCATCACCTGGCTCAGTGAAGTTGCAAGCCCGGCAAACACATCAGACAGGCAAAGTGATCTACAACCACTAAGTATGCTTTCCGAGAACCGCAAACTAGAGCGTGTCAAGCACATCTGGAGAGAGATAGGCAGACTCAGATTAAGCAGATGACACTGTTACGTTATTTGTCAGTTTCAGGGGCTCAGGCTCCGATGTACCTCTGTAATACTTTAGCATGATGAACTTGGAGTTGTTGACCTACGTTGGCAGCCACATAAGTCGTGATTTTTATGTGGCCCCTTGAAGTCAATGCACGCAGTGCCAGGACACGAGCAGTATTTAACAAATTGCGCCACAATTACGTATGCCCTTTCACCAACGCTAACTCTTGTTGGGAAAAAGCCCATGAAGGACAGACCAGGACGTGGCAACAGGAAATAAAAGCGCCTACTGTTCGGATGAGCGGTGTGGGATATTCGCATCTTCTTGGGTTGTGATTCTTCTTGCGTGTGTGAGTTTGAATACCCAACTGAATGTGGCCCGCAACCAGTCTCAGTGGCAAGCTTCCTTCCAGCCAAAGCTTGTCTGTTGTTGTGTGCTACGTTTTATTTTAGGCGAAACTACTGAAAACGGGTGCATTTTAACTTTCGAAGATGGTGTGAAATTTTAGGCAGTGAGATGTTCTTTTATGACATATTTTGGGACGATTTCTTCAATTTTACTCCAAGGTCAAACACTGGTTGAAAAGTGGTACAAAGAAAGTGAACTATACGACTATTCAACTGAGCCAAATTCCGTGGAATATGTGGGTAAGTGACAAACGTTATTGTGTTCATCTTTTGTATCGATCGTTCTAGCTTTCAGTCTCACATGTGAGTTCACTCAAGTACTAGCTCGGCATCGGAAATCATTGACTGTGCCCTGTAACATCTATTCTGGTATCCAAAAGTGCTAAATAGAACATGAACCCTGTTGGAGCAGAAACGAAAGGGAAAATTTGTGTGGTCGGTTGAATTATTTGGCCAAGTCTGTTTTGGTAAAGTATGCGGGTATGATTAACGAGGTCGAAACACACTCATTTGCGAACAAATTTGGCCTTGCGAGAGACACTCAGGTGGACCCAGGAACATAAGGTTGACGGAAACTCAGGGACTGCGTCTAACTGATGAGCCCCAAGAAGGGCGAAACCGGTGGTGGGCTTTCGAAGAATTTTCAGCAACCTTATGCATTACGAATTAACGAGACCGCTTTTTTAATCCCCATCAGACAGACGATTCACTCTGCAACACACTTGAAGTGAAACATTAGTTTCCGTGGCGCAAACGACACTCATCATGAATCTTGGGTCTCTGAGAATCGATCAGGTCTTCCTTAATCGAATGGGAGCTTGCAGCTCGGTACTTATCAGTAGCTTCCAGCGGCGGAATATGTATGCATACATTCACGTACAAGTAGTCTATAGGACATTCCTTTCTCAATGGACCGAGCTCCTTAGATTTTGGGGGTACATGACGCATCCATAGAAAAGTAAGGTTGAATCAAATTAAAAGGACACTACTCATAAGGTTGGTGAAAACTCTTCGACAGTCCTCGAATGGTTTCTCTCATCTTCGGGTTCATCAGTTTGTTACAGTTTCCAGTTTCTGTGAGCCCTGTGTCCTACTTGAACCTAAATTGGACGCAATTGACGTCCATTTGCGAACTATTTGGGCTTTAATGGGAGACTTAACTGAATCCCAACAGAATATTTCGTTTAGGATATTCGTCAACTGAATCCGCTACAAAAAGTCCGTCTCATATTTAACTTGGTACGATATTCGAGACATCGTAGTATATTTATTACCTTCGAAAGAACGCTACTCATGAGGTTGCTGAAAACTCTTTGACAGCCCACGACCGGCTTCGTCCTTCTTGCGGCTTATCAGGTAGGAGCAGTCCTGGAGTGCCGATCAACCGCATTTTCTGCTTGAACCCATACGATACAAATTCGCGAAGTGCACTCATTCGCAAAGTAGTTTGGTCCTATCCCTTTCGGAAAAGTTTGGTGACAATCAGTTGATTTATTGCTTGGCAACGTTTCGCTTTTGACACAAAAACTTCGTCAGGCCAAGTGACTAGGTTACGAGGTTGGTTGAGATCTAAGGCGGAACGAGAACCAAGTGAAGCTAACTTTGCGTTAGGTGTCGGCCAGGGGATTTTGTGTTAGGGTGGGTCACTATGTGTTAAGTTGATGGGGAAACCTAAATGGATTTAGGTTCAGCTTAGGGTCTAGTGCTTCTGGTTCACGTGATGATCCCTCTTGAACGTCGTTTGCACTTTTCGTCCGTCTGTGTGGATGAGCTAGTGGGGCGATAGTTGTGTGAACTTAGGTCGGGTTGGATTTCCACTCCGTTTATGCTAATGATTCTACGCGCATTGACAACGACACAGTCACGTGTCAACTCGGTTTATCTAAGACCGCTCTCTATACGCTCGCCAGTTCCACACCCTCGATTCTGCTAACGCTGTGATGTTTGGTAATCTCCACCGTCTCGGCTATCAGCCACCCTGATGTGGATCGCAGTCCCTGTCTTAAAACTTCCACATTCTCCAGATCTATTCTACGTCCTGTGTCTAACGTATGTACTCCCATCTCTGGGTCTTTGATCAGCGTTTGGTATTCTTCTGCATTTCCTGGTGGTTTGTTTATCTTCCTTTTATTCTCACCCATTCTGGTTTCCAATTCCCTGGCAGTTTGTCCCATGTAAACCTTAGTGCAACGGTTGCAGTCCCTAGTCGTTTCAACCGGAGGGGGAAATTTCAATTGCACCAAAACTGAACGTAGCGTTTTTCCCTTCTGGAAAGCTAATCGAATGTTGGCTAAGTTCAGCAATCTTCGGATAACCTCCAACGTTTCTTGTTTATATGGAATGACTGCTGTGTCAATTCATTTCTTACTGGGTCTAAATACCGGAGCCAATATCCTTCTTAGTTGACGCCTAATCAAACTGACTTGGTATCCTATTTCTTGAAGTCTGTCGGCTATCTCGATTTGAGCTGCTGTTCGGTCGATCTCTTCTGTGCACAGCGCTCTGACTCAGCTAAAGATCGATGAGACAATACTGGCGTACACGGACTTTGGGTGTGCTGATGAGTAGTTTAAGACAGTTCCTGTGTCTGTTGGCTTATGGTAAATAGTAGTTTTTAATTTTCCACCAATCTTATGTGTTATACAGTCCACGAAGGGTAATGTGCCCCAGGTGGACTCTATCTCCATGCTAAACTTGATGTGGGGATTTAAACTATTAAGATAGTCGTGGGAGCTATTCACGTTATCACATTTGACTACAATGAAGGCGTCATTTTAACTTCAAATAAGATCACTGTTTTTGCTGTTCACCACATGTCACATCAACGATCAAGATGCAGTGGTCCATTCGATTGTGCAGGCCAACATAAATTCTGTTCTTTAACCCTCTGGGGTACGGACAGATCCATGTTCACAGTTTCTCTTCCATCATCTTGATACAGGAGAATACAACTTTTTCCTTCTATTCTGTAGGACATTTCACTCAGATGATCTGGAAGGGGAGCAAAGAGATCGGTGTCGGGATTGCACCCTCAAGGGACTTGCCCAATCGAGCCTTTATCGTGTGCTTCTATAATCCTCCTGGAAATGCCATAGGAGAATACCGAGCCAACGTGTTTCCCCCGATTGTTCACTTTTGACACCAAATTTTGTTGGAATGTACTATTAAATGACCGTTTTTGCGACTACGTTTTTTTCAACACAGAGCTGCGACATACTATATTCGGGAAATTTATGCCTCATCTGTGGTTGTTAGATCACACCCTGGTGAAATAACTTGGACTTCTATATAAACGTGGTTAGTCTGACTATCCCATCTGCATATGGTACTCTCATCAGAATAAACCATCTGCTGGGTAGTCCAGTTCGCCAAAAGACCATTTCTGGTTTTCAGTTTGTCAAGGAGAAACTGCTCCCTGAAGAGACTAAATACCCCATTGAGAAGATTATTGAACTATTAGCTGGTCACAACTGTGGGGACGAGATGGCTTAGTGGTTAGGGTGGTTCGAACCCGACCTCTGCATCTCGGCGTCTCCTGTCTGGGCTTAAGCAACCTGGCAGACCTCGTGCTTCCTTTGGGTGGCATGGCAGCTAGGCACCGAAAGTGTGTGACAGCTGAACGATTATTATATAATATGGTCACATCTGTCAGTTCTTCCAGCTAATTGAGCGAGACTCTTGTTCATGGCGATCAGCATCAGGCCCCCATGGTCCTGACATCCATCCACTGCAACAAATCGAGACTCATGACCAGCTGTCCTAATACCCTTCTAAAAATCACTTCCGCCAGGTTGATTGGCAACTTCTGTGGATATCCAGGACCTGGCTACAAGAAAGTGAAAGATCTGCAAACGGTTCATCGGAGTGTTTTGGCGAACAGTGGATAGGTTGAGTGTTAATTGAGGTTTCCATTTTGACAGAAGCTTGGTCAAGCAAGCTGGGTATTTACCAGGTTGATCGAGGTTTGTTGAGGACGAAGGACCAATTAGCAGGGTCACTGTCAACTTCAAGCTGAGGTAGTAGAAAATATATTGTGAATGTACTATTGGACCTCCGGTAAAAAGTCACGGGTGAGCAGTGATAAGCGTGCGGTTGTCGATGAACTGGGCGCCCTATTTGAAGTAGTGTAGATCCGAAACACGAATCCCAGTGACCAAATGATGACGGCGCTCACTGACCCACAGAGAGATTAGCAGAATGTGTAACTGATATCCCAAGGGTATTTAGACACGAAGCGCTCTGATTCAAGACCGCAGGAAAACCTTAAACTTATCCAGACTAATAGGTAAGTTAACCCAAACCAATCAGTTATAAAATTCGGTCACGCGCACTAGTCAATGAGAGCTTTTATTTGGCATTCTATACCGATTTGGACTCGAAAATCAGCCAGGATGACTGAGGAAGCCTTCAAATCCAAGCATTTCTGAAAGTATTATGCACTCGGGAATATCAGAAAGGGCAGTAAGCTCATTGCAAAGTGAATTTCAGTCCACAGGGAATCGTGAATATCCCCTGGACTAAAAATCATGCATCACTTCAAGTGGTAATCAGAAAATTCAAGTCTCGCCTGTTAGGTTTCGAAGCGGAGTGAGCCACGCTCTCCAAATAGTTGAGTGCAATACGAACCACAATCGTCTTCCAAAGTCTCTTTCAAATACTCCAACATCAGATGTAAATTCGCCACCTCTTTGCACAGTGCTGGGAGTTTTGCCTGTGGCACGGCGCTATGAGGCTCACTCAAGCACTGGATATCACGCCCAACAGTGGCACTGCTTAAATCTCGGAGAAATATCCCAGCCGTTCCCGAACATAACTTGCCGCGACGAATTATCAGACGTCAAGTGAAAGTGAGCCTGCGAGCCGACCGTGAAGTGTAGTGGACACAGAAAGCCAAGAAAATGGAAGCGGTAGAGAAAGTCGGGAATACCCGAAGATTACCTCAGTTAATCCGTGCGACNGAATTATCAGACGTCAAGTGAAAGTGAGCCTGCGAGCCGACTGTGAAGTGTGGTGGAAACAGAAAGCCAGGGAAATGTAAGAGGCCCAGAAAGCCTGGAGTGCCCGGGGAGTATTTCACTTGATCCGTGCGACCGGTCCC